>JANHGB010017117.1:0-30766 GCA_026283785.1 Coracopsis vasa
GTAGCAGCAGTGGTTTGTGTTATACCTTAGTTACTAAACTGTTCTTATCTCAACCTGTGGGAGTTACATTCTTCCGATTCTCCTCCCCATCCCTCCGGGAGTCAGGGGGGACTATGGGGGGAAGTGAGAGAGCGAGCTATGTGGTTCTGATTTATGGCTGACTGGGTTTAAACCATGACAGGCAGTTTCACAAATTTCCCTCTTTTCCAGAGTTCTTAAGGGAAAAATCTTATGCTTCAGGTATAGGAAGCTCAGAAGTTTCTAGCAGCTTTTGTACCAAAGTCTTAAAGGCAATCCGCAGGCTAAGAAAAATCTGTCTTTCACTGACAGCTTTCATAGTAACACTAGTCATCATCACTCCAGCTGCTGTTAAATTTCCTTTGCTTGTCTTCACATGGCAGTTTAGCTTTATTCCTCACATCACCATTGCAATATTTTCCTGGCACTTCTGATGACAGTACATCCTTGTGCTGTTCCTTCTGCTTAGGTGATGTTTTTAGATCTGCCTTTGAGCCCTGCCACACAGCAAATTTGGGTGGCTGGATAAATTTTCTAGACAGCTGATTGAGCCTAGTTTCTAAATGTTGGTATATAACTGTTCAGAAAAATGTATTATTATCCTCTTTTCTAATGGTGAAGGTTCTTTAGGTTCCAAACTGTGCCAGACTGTTTTCTACCTGTATAGATCAAAAAATTTGCTACTTATTCAAGTCTCCTGTGGAGATTGCTGAAAAATGAAGAGTGACTCTTGATACTTCCAGGTAAGGTTGTGTAGGATATACTTTAATTGCTTTACAACACTTGAAGCAGCCAAACATTTATTAGCCATATGTATGATCCTTTACTTAGCTGTGCTGAACATAAGGTAAACATGGAGGGAGAAATGGGACGGTGAGGAGAGCACTGGGCAAGGATCCAGCAGGTCTGTAATGGATTTCTCACTCTGCCACAGACGAACTGTGGGACCCTGTTCAAGATGATTAATCGTTCCTCATTTCTGTTAATTGAACAGTAAAGTTCTTACAACAGGAATTAGCTCTCCCTGTATGTGTATATACTGCATCTCACATGACTTCATGCCTTCAGGTGGGAAGGTATTAATTCATGCAATTAATATTGCTAATGTTGATGCTGTTAGTAATAACAATCTAGTTGTAAGATTCAATAACTAATTGAAAATTTAAAGTGTAGTAGTTTAGAGAGAATCAAGCGTTTAAAGAAAAAAAGAAAAAAAGAAAAAAGAGAGAGGAAAGAGAGAAAATAATTTAGAAAGAAAATTTGTCCTAGAAAAATCTCATAGTTCAGACACTAACGTATGTTTGTTCCTTGGTGTGCCACAGTTTTAACTAGTGACCTGTGGTTATGATCTCTTCCTCTTCCTGTCCCTTAGCCTTCTGTCATTAAAATAGGGTTCTTAATACTTATGAAGGGAACTGAGAGTGCTCTTGGAGATCCTGAGAGATGAAAGGAAGCCAAAGCCCCTGCCTGCTCAGGAAGTGCAGACTAGAGAACCACATGATGCCTTGACTTTTATGAAACTTTGTGTAATTTTATAAATGTCCTAAATTGTGAGTATTTGTCCTAAAGGTCTCTGTATTTCTTGTAATGTCCTAATTTTTGCAAAGGTTTTGATGTAAGCTGGCTATAATGTGAACAATACCTAGGTCTAAGGTCTGGAGAATTAGTTTCCATCTAGAGATGATTTTTTCCATGTGAGCTCCTAGCGCAGTGGGTTCATCTTGCTGGCAGCCATATGCGAAACCTTGTGTGAAACCTCATTTGCTCCTGTTAGCAGCAATCATCTCAATGGTTGTAGCAGAATATCTAGGGAGAATATGGTGCTGCTTGTTCCCTGCTTTGAATCACGAATTCTTACCAAACAAGTACTGAAGCCAGAGCACGCACTTCAGGATTCTCTCACTTCTGATTTTCTTGAGAAAAATGATTTTAAAATTATATCCTCAGATCAGTCTGCAAAACAGAGGTGAGACTTGCCATTGCATAAAGCAAAGTGCCATAGGCAGTGTCAATGTACCTGGTACACGCAACCAAGTTATCACAACGAACACGTTGACAAGCTGAGCAATTCAAAATATATCATCATGAAAAAATCAAAACTAGAAAATATTTGAAGAACATAGTATTCTTTCAGGTGTAACACTTTTCTGACTTGGCTAATGGCTGAAGATGTCCATGGTTTATATGACTTTCCTAACGAGATTATTGTGAGTGATTAGTTTTTCTTCACCTTCAGCTCTCTCAGGAGTTTGCTGTTTGAGGTTTAAGAAATCTGTGTAATTAAAATATTATCAACAGGGGAGAAAGGTGCATGATGCCTATTTCAATGGTGTTAAGAAGCATGAGCTTCTACCATGAAGCCAAATTCAATCTCTGCAGAGAGGCATCTTTACCAAATTCAGCGGAAACCTCTATCAAGATTCATTTGTAATTAGAAAGTAGGTCTGGAAGGGACCCTGGGAGATCCTGTAGTTCATAACCCTCCTCCAGGCAGGTCCAGACAGTCCTGAATCACTTGCAGGGAATGTTTGTGTAACCCCTTCCTACAATCCCCCAGTAAATGAGATTCCATGTCTTTCCAGGAGAACCAGCCCAGGGCCTTACCATCACTATTGCTGAAAACTTTTTTTCCAGTGTGTAACCTAAACTTATGTTGCTTGATTTTAGTCCACAACTTTGTCCCCAGAAGGCATGGAGAAAGGAATCTCCCCCTTTTCACTGATATCTTCTATATTGCATAGTGTCAGTGCTAGTGAAAGCTTCTCTTGTCTGGAAGAAGGCCTGACTGAGTTTCCATGATTTACTGTGTTATCATGTGTTTGATGAGCTGTGGTGTCTAAGCATGTTGGCATGCTTTACCCATCCACCAGAGAAATGAAACACTTTGGCTTCACCCAGCCATGAAGGTGAAGCTGATGCACAGAAACTTGGCTGTAGACTGTGGATTGTGTATTATCTGTATCCTCAGCCTCTAGATCAGAAAAAAACAATTATTTGGCTGAATTTTTCACAAAACTGCTCAACCTTGGCTTCCCTGGACCACCGCAATGGAAAATTTTAATGAGCAAATAGTTGAAGTATAACAATGTACTAATCAGAATGTAGAATCTTGTAAAGCAATGTTAACAAAACTGCTGTAACTGCTGCTTGATTTATGTAGGCATGTGTATGTCGATGTGTATCCAGGCAAATCCACAGATACTGGTCTCTGCACTTAAATAATTCCCTACATCTCCTGCTTTTTCTTTAAACGTTCTTGAGAAGTTCATATCAGATAAACAAGAACACAGAAAAATACACTTTTTTTTTACTAGCTTGGCCTTGAATCTCTGATAGCATGACAGTGAATCACGCTAATGTAGGCTACATGCTTTTATGATTAATGCTTCAGTAAAATATTTTCTGTTGGTATTACAGACATCCTAGGAAGTTTACTGTCTGTAATGTAACCTCTAATTTTTTTTTGTCTTGATATAAATTAGTTTATATTATTGTTCTATAATGTGTGGCAGTTTTATTAATGTAAATTATAAAAGCTACAATCTTTATGCTTCTCTATAGCTTTGGAGAGAAAACAAACAAACAAATCTCCATTGGAACAAAGCTTCCTAAGTTGTAGATTTATTATTCTGATTTGGAACTTTTATCACTTTCTTCTCATTCTTGATGATTCTTCCTTGCACAGAAAAGCAGTGATGTTAAATGTTGTGACTGGGAGCATGTTGGGGTTAGTGACAGAGAAATACCACATGCACTGCTGATTGAAGAAAAATGTCAACAACAAACTTACTACACAGAGAACTACTGCACTGTTATTCTAATGATAATGTTAATTTTATCCAGGCTAAACTACAAAGCTTTCAGGGTTCACCACAAATACATTTGAGATCGAAACATCCTCAAAATGTACTGATAATAGAGAAATTATTTGATTTATATATTTACATCTGTAGAGAACATAATCAATCACCTGAGGATAAAAATAAGTCACATTTGAACAATTGCTCTATTTGATATATGACATGTTTTGAGATAAATAGGCTTTATCCCCCCTTTTTTTCACATAGATTGGTTAAGAAATTTGTTTAAAGTGATGCAGACTATTTTCAGTTAAAACAGGGGGTTTCTAAATCCAGTGTCGTATGCTGCCTACAACACATCTTTCCTCTGTTAACGTGGAAGTCAGCATCTGCGTATGTTTCTGAGTTCCAGGAGCCATTGGGGAATGCAGATGGATGAACCCAGGTCTTATTTCTCACATTTTGAGCATGTGCACTGGTGTAATGTGATAACATCTCTATGCATTTCTAAAGCAATAATATTCTGTTATTTAGGAAGCTTTTCGTAGAGGCAGTGTAAAAATAGATATATTCGAACTATGCGCAGGCAGGCTGGATTATTAGTCTCTTCTTTAAACCTTTGTCCTTCCTTCCAGGCTCCAGAAAGGCTGTTACATATTAGCATAATCACATAATTAGCATAATCACATCCTTTTTAAACTAACACTCCTTTTTAATTTTCCTCATTCTGTTTTTAAGGGAGTTAGAATAAAATATATTCTGAGCACAAATACAAGTGTGAACTAAAGAATATCTACCATCACAATCAAATTTATTGGAAATCAAACTTATTTGCTTTTAAACCACAAAGTGGAACTGTAACATCATGGTTTATTTTTCAGAGATTAAATTAACCCACTTTTAAATTACAGTTCTCCAAGTAATATAAAATAGATTATTAGATAGAATTTTTCTGGTAAAACTTTTGTGGTTTTGACAATGCCCAATGTGTGGTAAGCACAGAAACACATAATATACCTGCTAAATAATGTATTTTTTTTTTTCACTTTCTTTTTTTTTTCAGTATGGTATGTTTTAAGGCTGCTTTAAGGAGGATTTAACTAGTGCCTGAATCCTGTACTACCATTTCATGTGAGGTAGATCATTGCCCTGTATGAATTCAAGTCTGCAATGGATTCCTCTTGCATTTTGCAAAAGTTCTGTGTCTTTATGCAGCGGGAGTTTCCTGATCCTTAATTATGTCCTGAGGAGATGAAAGAAACAGAGCCACCCCTAACCTTCTAAACTTTAGTGGGAAAATGTATGCTTACTCGCTGTTTGCTGGTTTTTGCTGGGTTTTTGGTAATGGGTACATGATACCAGTGTAGATGCATGGAACTACAAATCAGTTTTAAATGTTTTGTTGACTCAGTCTACCTTCAATACTAAAGTTGTTGTGTCATAATCATTTTAGGTCACTATTAACTCAGCCATGCTACTAAGATATCTACTAGCCCCCATCGGCTCATTCCTCCTCCTGAGCAATCCCTACAGGAAGCTGACCCGGGTTAACATTAAACTGGCAAATAAAGAATGAGTTTTTAACAGGGATTGTTCTTCTGATCTTCCTCATGTGGCTAAATCAATGTTTGTGCTGAGGCATGGAGGGAGCAGCACAGTGAGCTACAGTAAGGCAGGGGTGAGCATCTGGCCGGCAGTGCCAGCTTGCATGGGCTCACACCGCTTGTGCTTTTATAATGCCTGAGGAGAATTTTAAGAGGGTGGTTTCTCAGCTGGAGCTGAGAGCAGCCTGATTGTTCTGCAGAACAACCTTGAGCATTGCATAAGCGCATCGCACCTCCAGATGTCAGGACCTTTTACACAGATAGCAAAACAGCTGTTGAAAGGCATTGACTTAATCACCTGAGTTAGAAAAAATTCCCAAGGTAACTCTTGCTTAAGGTAACAGGGTTTGTGATCTATTTATTAAGTGAAAGAAGTAGGGTCTGTAGAAAGCATTCCTAGCATAAGAACATAAAAACAGATTATAAAGTTCAGCACCTTATTTTTATGATTCCCATAAAGTCCATGAGATAACAATGTTTGCCATCAGGCTTCATTGCACAGTCTGTTCTCCTGATGTTTCCTAGGGTCAGCTGCTTAAAGTTCATGATTTAAATCATTAAATGCTTGATTTATAGTGCATGATTCCGGAGCCTTAGCGCTTTTCCAACTCATATTGCAGTGTATCCTATCCTAATCATGTTACTGTTTAAATATATTTGGATGGTGGGAGATTAAAGTGAACCAGCCTGTTCATTTTCTTACAAAGGAGCAAGATTATTTATCTGACAGTTGCTCTAACAGGCACAGAACATAACTCAGAACAGCCTTGTTAGCAAGTTGGAGGCAGGCTTACTGCTTCACTGGTGTTTGAATATCATTAGCTGGTGCAGTCTTGCTTCTAAAATATATTCCCTTTGCATAAGATCCTTATCTGCACTGGAAAGAGTTGATTGTTTGGATGCTGGAATAAATTTAACTTTTTTTCTTTCTTTCTTGAAACAAAACAGAAAGAAGTAGACACCTCTAAGCCAGGAAGATGTGAAGCCCAGGGCCGGAGGACATGTTATTTGTAAGATTTTTCTCTAATGTCCAGCTCTTGCTCAGAGTAACCTCTCACATTGTTTAAAAAATAGAGAGAAATTGTATGTTCTTTTGCACTTGGAAAGAAAGATATACAAAGCTTTGATATCAGCAAAGACCCATACCACCCTCACTGATCTATTAAAAGGGCTTTTTCATCATACATAAAATTATTGCTAAACTGCACATTAGAAAGCAAAAAGCATATGAAGATATTATTATAAAATGTTATTGCTGTCATGATAGACTGGATTCAGACCTATTGGAGACAACCCCATTGCAGCTGAGGATACCTGATATTTCCATCCATATCTTAGATTGGGGTGGAAAAAGTTTTTCTGACTCCTGACCAACTCCAAGCAATCAATCATCTGGTTATGTCAGATTTGTTTTGTAGAGTGTTATATTTCCAACAATCTTCTTAAAAGCAGGAGAAAAGTGAAAGAGGGACCATGAGCACCACTGTTCACATGTAAATAACCATTTCTCAGCCCAAGTGTGTTTGTGAGATTTTGTACTCAATTCTGTGAATATTTCAACACTGCAGCATTGCTGGTGAGAATACTGGGGCAAGGTCTATTTAAAACTGGAACGCTTACAAACTTGCCGAAAGCAAGCATCAAATTGTTCACAGATGGAAGCTGGTGGTGTTCTTGTAAGTCTCTTCTCATTGTTTTCTGTTTTCGGAAAGCAGAATTTAATACAGCCGTGCAACTTTGAAGAGAACGCACTAAGAGTAGAATAAATCGTGCTGGCTCCCTCCCCTCTGAAGAAACAAACACTGCTTCTTTAGCCAGCTGAAAGATTCCAATATTCTGTTTATGTTTGACATTGATCATTTATTTCGATTTACAAGAACAAGGGAATTATGGGTGCTGACAAGAAAACTGTGGGAATTATGCTGGAGTGTTTGGACGTTATGAGTCAGGGTTACTGCCCCATCACTTTGCCAGATGTTACCAGCCCTTTTGGCTAGAGCAGCAGCAGTTAACTCTGCTTCAGCTCAGCTGCTGTGTTTCATAGCCTGGTGTGTTAACCTCCCTTTTGATTTCTTTCCTTTCCATTGATTTATAAGGATTCAGTTGCATCCCGTTTACAGGATGAACAGGATTTAGTTTCATCCAAAAGGAGTTCAGGTCATCCAGACTACACCACAGTGTGAAACAAAGCACAGACAATAGGAACTATTGGGAGATTTGCTTTAAGGGCGCCTATAACCCTGAGTACAACCACAGTGGAGACACAGTCCCAGCAGGTAACAATAAATAATATGCAGCAAGAGTGGAGACAAGTGGGTGAAGTACATGAGCTCCCAGAAGTAGCATAACAGAACTGGATTTCTTTCCTTACACAACAGAAGAATGAACATTAAATCAAAAGTCTGCTTTAAGGCCTTTTCTGCAAGATAATACTTTCAGTTTCCAATAATCTTAATCATAAAATTATACAACAGTTCAGGCTGGAAGGAACCTCAAAGGATCATGTGGTCCACATCTTGTGGGAAAGGGAGCTTAGATGAGATTATCTAGCAGCCTGTAAAATTGCATGTTGAAAACCTCCAGTGATGGTGACTCCACCATGTCCCCAGGAAGGTTGTGCCACTGAGTGATTGTTCTCACCATAAAAATCACTTTCTTATACTGAGGTGAAACTTCTCCTGCTGCAATGTGTACCTGTTGCCCCTTATCCTCTCCATGTGGCTCCTTGTAAAGAGAGAGCCTCCATTCTCTTTGTAGCCACTCTCTAAGAGCTGGAGTATTGTGATAAGGTCTCCATAAGTCTTCTCCAGTGAGAAAGGACCTTCAAATCTTCCCTCACAGGGCAGGTTTTCCAGCCCTCTCATCATCTTCATGGCCCTCCTTTGGACCCTTCCAGTTTGCTCACATCTTACTTGAATTGTGGTGGCCAGAACAGGATACAGTACTCCAGATTTGTCCACCTCACCAACCAGTTTAGTGTCCTCAGCAAACTTGGTGAGGCTGCTTTTGTTGTTCAGATCATTTATGAAGATGTTCCCTGGGGGACCCCACTTGTGACAGGTTGCCAGCGTAAATGAAAACCATTGATCGTCATCCTTTGAGAGCAGTCAATGACCCAACTTCCAACCTATTTCACAGACCACCCATCTTGTCTTTTATCCTGATATCTTGTCTAGGGGAAGGCTGTGGGAGACAGTGTTGAACACTTTTCTGAAGTCCAGGTAAACAACTGCTCCCCCCATATGGACAGAAAGCATTCCTTTGTTGTTGAAGGTGACCAGGTAGGTCTGGCGTGATTTGCCTTTGGTAAATCCACGTTGGCTTTTCCCAGTCACCTTCTTCATTTTTCTTGTAAGAGTTTCTAGGAGGATTTATTCTATTACTTTCTGAAGTCTCACTGAAGCAAGACTAATGTGCCTCTAGTTTCCTGGATTCTCTTTTGGGCTTTTGTTATAATTATGATGAAAATTTGAAAAACTCAAATGAAAGGTAGTGGATCCAATGTGGAAAGACTCCCTGCCTCCAGTCACTGCTGGGGAAAGGAAACCAGCTTCTCTCTCACCTCCAAACTAATTTTTGTCTTCCAGCACCCTATACTGCCTCGTAAACATATACAGTGTGTGGATACCCTATAAACCTTGGTCTTCTCTATCAGGAAAGCTGTGCAGAGATAAGATGATGATTTTACTCTCTTTTCTTTCCAGTATCTGAAACACTGGGGTTCCTCACAGAGCAAGAGCTTTGCTCCTGGCAAGTTGTTCTTGCAGAGCCAAACTCTTGCAAGGCATCTATTGGGATCTTCTCAACAGCGATGAGTAAATCAAGCTTTTTCAGCCATCAGCCTCATCTCATATTATGTGTTTAAATTCATAATTTCTGCCTTCCTGCCAGTTCTTCTGCCAAACACCCAAATGTAATATCCTGCTTTGTCTAATGGCTTGTTTTAAATAAAAGGATTTGCAAGGAAAGGGGAGGGTACGAAGCACTCCTCACTCAGGATGCCTAATTAAATCCCTCAGAAATGCCAGTAGAGTTATACTACCCCATCTGTTAAATGCTGTTTGTCACCTGTAGTTTTCGGTCTGATTTGGGGTGTAAGCAACCAACACTGAAATACATGTGGAAAAACAGAAAGATGGCAGTAATTAGCAAGACATAAAGATGAGCATGGGCAAGGCCAGACCAGAGAAGTCAGGTCTTGATGCTTTGGCCAAACCATACAGCTATACTCATAAGACTAACAAGCAAAAAAACCAAAACTAGCTTTTAGCTGGATGCATTTAAAGAGAGATGTCTGCTTCCAAATGGAATTCCATTTAATTCTTTAAAATCATCCTTGTCTTTCTATTTAAGGATTTGCTATGAAGAAAGAGTGGGAATCTGCTGCATGTTACCATCTGTCTTTCCTTAGAAATATGGCACTGTAAAAGATATGCTTTACTATAGGGTTAGCAAGAAAGATGTAACTACTTATTTTATTCAATGCAAATTTATAGCAATATGTTTTATTTTACTTTTGCCTACTTGTCGCAGCATGTAAGCTGTGCATGAGAGATCCTGTCTACTTCACAGAGGCCAGCTTCAGTGAGCAAGTTTTGGTCTCCTCGATAGCAATCCCTCTCTGCTTTCAAAAATTTTGAGCTTTTTGTAATATATTTGGATAGTGTTGTGGTTGCTACATTTTTCTGCCCTTTCTGCTGAAACTTCCAGATTTCTGTACTGTGAGGTTTGTATTACTTTTAGGATGCCAAGTAGAAGATTTTGCTATTTCAGTTTTGAGTCCCTTTTTCTCACTTCCTCAAAAATTCACACAAAATTTTCCAAGCATTCACCTTTCTGAAGCCACAGTGAGAAGTGCCTTTTTCTTTCCCCTTTCTTCTTTTCCTTCTTAAAAAAAAAAAAGGTAAAAAACCAAATCATTCTCCAGATGTTTTGTGATCTCATTCCTTATTAACTTCAGAAAGATCTTGCCTACCAAAAAGATCAGGTTCACTAATCTATGGCTTCCTGGCTCCTCCTTACTTCCTTTCTTACAATACTTCCAGGAATTTACAAATACCTATTTTGGCATCAAATATGGATTCCATGAGCACAAACCTTCAAATATATCTGCATACCAAGCATTCTATTATATCCTTTCCTGAAACAGAGAACCTAATTTCCAGTCAAAATAGCCATACATATTAGGCAGCCAGTTTATTAGAGATTAACTAAATAATTCCCCTGACATGTGCCCTGAAGTGTCCAGTGATCTTCTGCTGATTTCCTGGAGAAGGTGACTGTCGTTGTTGGCATCTTTAATTAATTTTACAGTGGATACCAAAACCAGTGGCATTTTCTTTTTTTCATGTAGTTCAGATCCACAGCTGGGAAAATCAACTTAGACTGAGAAATACCGATATACAGCTCCAGCTGCATATGGTAAATCTGGTCTGCAGGACCGAGTCCTCTGACTGTGCCTCTCAAAGGGCTCAAGACTAAGAAGTGGTTTCATGGCCTTTTGCAGGCTACCTGCTGGAAGGTGAATCTCATTCTTATAAATTATAATAGTAACAACAACAACAAAAGCAATAATAAAAGCTTTAACTTTTGTCAGTGTCATATGCTATTCCAAATATATCTCAGAAGGGCTGCTTTTCAACTGTTCCCTCTGGTCCTTTTCAAGCAATGTTATCCTTTCTGCTTTTCTTGTCAGAACTTGAGAGTTTACTGAAGCTTTGTAAACTGGCTGCATTTGGGGTTTCTGCTCTGGAAATACCCAGTTGCTCAGAACTCCAAAGATATCTTTATGCCTCTTTTAAGTTACAGTCACGCAGAGGAGCAGCCAGAGTTTCCAAACCCACTGCAGACCTGATAGGGGAGTTCCAGTGAAAAGTGCAATTGAGAGTGTATTTTAGCCCTAACTGTAGACCCACACCTGTGCATTTGGTCATGGGTGCAAGTTTCAGGTCCAGTTCAGAAGCTAAGCTGAGAAATTCAGACTTTCAAGGACTTTACAATAAAACCACCAAGTTCAGTGAAAATTCATTTCTGGCTTGCATAGAGTGCTTTGCTGAATTAAGGGCCCCTCTTCCTCTCCCTTCAGCTTCTTTCAGAAGCTGCTGCCATCATTTTTTTCTAAGTGCAGTATAACAAACATGGCACAGCAGAAACAACCCTGGTGTTATTACTACCACCTCCAGCATCAGCAGAGGGAAGGGATGCAGCTCAAAACATTTTGTTAAGGAATATGCCCAACAAGATAGGTTTGCCACCTCTTAGCTCTGGACAAGGAAATCCTGTGCTGTTTTGTCTTGCCAGAATCAGGATCGATTTTCTAAGCATTTCAAGCAAAACCTGTTGCTGAGGTTGATTCTGGCAAAACGATGAAGTTCATAAACCTGTTAACTCTTCCCACGTCAGAGGTGGGACTGTGTGCCAGCTCTGCTGGCACGGTGCCCTCTCTCCTCTCCCCCCTTCCCTTTGGCAAGTTTGCTGCTCAATCTCTAACTTACCAAAGCACCCGCCAGGAAATGTGCTCATTCCAGTGTCTGGATCGCTGCGGCACTGACTTGTGATGCTGGCATCTCCCTTCTGCAGTGAAATGTTGCTTTTAGAAACCTCAGCGGAGATGGCAAAATAACCCCATCTTTTTCTAAAAGTTATATCGTTCTAGCCTCCCCCTTTGCAAACTGTTGACGTTGTTGACTCAGTTAAAGAATTTTGCCTCTTTTGGGTCATTCTGAAGGACTTTACTAGGTGCCTGGGTTTCTTTTAGGAAGGAACTAGATATGTGTAAACAGAGAGTTAGCAGATCATAACTTAAATAGTACTCCCTCCCTCCTACTAAACCATTTGCTTGCCTAACTGAAACCGGTGGTTTGTGATTCTTCACATTATTCTTTTAATGTCATGACCTGTGTGTCAAAGTGAGAGGTTGCTTGTGGATTTTTCTTGTCTTTGAAAGCAATACTTTCTCCAGAGACAAAGAAGCTCTTTTACAACACTCTTAGAAACTGCCATGATGTGGGAGCTACAAATCGGGCAAGCCTGGGCAGTTGCATGCTGACATTTTTCATTCCTCATGTCCCACAAGTATTTCTCTTTCAACAAGGCTTCTGTGTAAGTGAAAAGGAACCTTTTTGTTTCCTTGATTTAGTTATATTATGTTTTAAAATTTCTCTTTGGCTCCAATTTCCTTCTGGAAGCTGCCCTGGCCATAAAAATATTCAAACTCCCCTCTTAATTTTTCAAATTACAAATTTGTGTTGTTCCTCTATTGCTATCAACAAATAAGCTACAAATTTACTTTTATTTCATTTGCATTTGCAAAGCCTTTGTAAGCTGTTTTCCACAATAAACCACTCACAGCTTTGCACCTCAGAAATGAAGTAGGCAGATGTGGCCCTTGAAAAGAAGTCTTTTCCAACTTTTTGTAAACATTAATGACCTATTCATAAAGAAAAGGGCAAAAGTTTTGTGCAGACGTATTAAAACATTGAAGAACTGCTAAAGTCTGTTGGATAAATAAATGATGGTGATAGCTTTGAGCAGACTTTGGGAAAGAGAAAAGAGGGCTATAAATACACCAAATTTCATCTTATGATGAGATTAGCAAGTTTCAATTGACATTTCTGGTGATTTTCATACATAGGTAATATGAAAACAGAAGAACAGCTTTACCACATCAAAAATGTCCATGTGTCTCAACCTTCTGTCTCCAACACTGTCTATAGAGGTCATTTGCAGAGGAGTGTCCAGATGGAGCAGGGATGCAGTGGTACCTCCCTGACATGTACTCCAATTTCCAGTGGCTAGCAACTAAAAGATTGCCTGGGCCACCAGCATGTCTTCACATTTTTTCCAGATGTGTTATGACCTTATGTGCACCATAAGACACACACCAATGTCTTTTGGCAGGAAGTTACAGATTAACAACAAGCTGTGCAAAAAAATAGTACCTGCTCATGTTTGGTTTATATTTATGACCTACTATCATCAGTTAATGCCCTCTTTCTCAGTCTTCTATTAGGAGTAACAGTGATGAGTTATTCCTTATTTCCTATTCACCTTTCCCATTCTACTTATGATTTTACAGTCTTCTGTCTTGTCTCTTGTCCTGGTTTTGGACCACCTTTTTTAGCAATTTTTCTCCAAGATTCAGAAAACCTTATCTACACAGCTGTTCACTGCATTGAAGCTCTTCATTACCTTTGATCTTTTTATTTAAAATCACAGATCATTTAAGTTGGAAAAGATCCTTAAGGTCATCAAGTCCAACTAGTTTTTCTGCTCTCTGTATCATTCTGATTCTTCCATATGCTTTTATAGAAGAAACAGGCTTCATTATTTTGCCTTAAAAATATACTAGCTACCAACAATGGAAATATGATGGAAAGAAAACTGACAGGTACTGCTATTTTAGGCCACCATTCAGAAAAGTGCTCTGTGCCATTGCTTTCTGCTGAGGACAGATGTTAGTCGTATTACTTAATGCAATACTGGAAGGTACTTGGCTCAGATCCAGACAGGCATTCAGGTTTCCAACTCCTATTTGGGCTTCTAATATCTGATTTAAGGGAAAGCTGAATACTTGGTTAGATGTGGTTACGATAAGGACCTCAGAATTAAATGTTCAGCACGTGCTGCTGGGGTTTGAGCTTGCAGGATCAACGCATAATCCCAGAACATAATTAAATGGCAGTATTAAAGACTTTTTTGAGGTGTTACAAAAAAGAGTCCCTTGGTAAATTATCAGGAACTATGGGATACATTTTTTCTCCCAGATGATACACATGAATGCTAATTTAGGCTAGCTTTGCTTTTTTGTGTAGTAAATTGTCACCTTCCTGGCAAGGAGATGTTACCAGAAGAATGGATCCTATGGAAGTGTTGGGTAAACTGTATGAATGCTTCATTGTGTTTAATGATATCCAACATGGCACTCTGTAATATAGAAAAATGGGATATGTAGGTTTTATGGCTTTATGCAAAAGAAAATTAAAAAAAAGCTGGATTCATTATTACATTTTCTTATAAGAGGGCAGGATTAATGACCACATTTTCCTGTAAGATGAAGGGAACACCAGAGGACACCTGCTTTTCCTAGCAGTTGACTTTGTATTCAGTGTTCCACAAGCAAAACCCTTTTAGTTACATATGCGTTTAAAATCACCTGGCAGGTACAGTGCCTTGTGCAACCAAGGTACAATTTCCATCTGATTCAGCATTTGTCTTCAGTGGAAACTTGTGTGTGGGCAAAGTCTGTGTGATCAGCTGAACCCTCCGGCAATGTACTCTCTAAAAGAGTCATCCTAGATAAAAGTCTTGTGTTCACTTCTGTTATAAAAAATAAAACTAGTCAGAAGCAACAAATGTGCCATTTCTTTTCCTCTAGGTCTCAGCTTTCCATTTGGAACCCCTCCTTGCTTCATTCATCAGTTTCTACCAGCATATACTGGATGAGTGTCTCTTTATACAGTGTGTAATTCAGATTTATGAATGCAGTTTGTGTAAATTGGACTTTAGTTGCATTTCCAGATATGATGATTCAGCCCTACAGAATTTGCTTTCTCTTTCCCATCATTTGAAATGTCATGCCCCATAAGTAGTTTTCTTAAACGCTTTGCTGGAAACCATGAGGAATAGCAAAGAACACTCACTGTTCAAGGTAGTATTGTGGGCAATGGGGGATTTCACTATCATCTTCCCTTCCTTTAATTATCCTGTATTCCTAGACTTTCAGTAGAATAACTATATGACTGGGGGCAATAATTAGAGCTAAATTAGAAATGGAATATGGTACCCAAAGGCACATGAGTTACATTTGCTATTGTGCAGATCAGAAAAGTGGGTCAAGTGTTCTGTTACCTGAGGTTGTACTTGCAAGGTCAGGAGAGCTATGAAGGCTCATTATCAGCTGATGAGTTCTGAGACAAATCCCAAGATCACAGTAAATATAACCTTGCTGTGAATGACTCCAGGCAGAAGGATTTCTCCATAAACCATGAAAGCCAAAGACTGAAAACTAATTTCAAATCTTTCCAAATGACTTGCTGCTCTTTGGGAGACGTAGGGAAGGACAGAAGAGAGAAACTGAGGGCAGAATTAAACCCTTATGTGGCATGTTTCAGTGTTGCAACACAGCTTGATTCAGCCGATTGTTGGAAGTGCAAATAGCTGCGTGACCTCAGGCCTAAAGCATACAGCTCTGCTGTGAGGAGCCCTGGCAAGCTCTCTGACCTGACCAAACAATGAGGTGCTATAGCTTGCTGAAAAAAATGAATGGAGGCAGAAAATATAAACTGTGAAGTAATACCAACGTGTTGTCAGAACTATGTAAAGACTATATGTGGATGGAGGCTGCCATAAAGTTCACAGCCATATAGCTGTGCTTTCAGAAACAGCTGAAGTGCAAAGAGTTCACAAGGCACATTTGCCCAAGCTAGTGAGCACTGTTGTCATCCTCTGTGAGGGACCTGGGTTACCCCAACGTTGGCAGTGGGCAGGAATCAAATGGAAGCATGGAGCATCCCGTTGTGTGTCCGCAGTGTTGCCCCTTGGATGGCGGGACCTCACCCAGGAGCATCTGGCATTTTATTGAGCTCCTTACTCCTAGGCATGTGGAGCTGCATGCACTACAAAGGATAACACTGGCTTGTACTGGAGCCATGCTTAAAGATTATGCAAGGAGCTTGGGCTTGGGCACCACTCAAAAGATTACAACAAACTGTTAGATGTAGGCACAGGTTTCCCTACCTCAATTTCAATTCCTAATCCAAGCGTAAATTAGTTTCCATTTAAAATATGAGGAAGCCATTATAAACAATAACTCTCCAGTAATTTTGTCTTCTCCATAAAGTCATATTACAACCTACCACTTTATTAAAAATGTGATGGTACTCTGCCCAGACATTCATTTCTTATATTGATCTAAAATTGAACTATGAGGTTTTAAATATACTGCAATTTAGCTTTACTTTTAAATTATGCATATACATATATATGTATACTGTATATAGTGTATGAACTGTGTACATTAAATATTTTAGAAAATAGAAAATTATGAGTTGTAACATGACTTGTAAAACAGTTTTCCTGTTCTTATTTTATGGAATATATTTAATTCATTTTATATATATCTTAATTTTATACCTATTCTAACATCTGAGATTTGAGCAACAATTGGCAACAACCAGTATTAATGATGGTTTTCTCTCTTTTATCTTATTTCCTTTCTTTTGTTTCTGCTTTTTTAATGTATTTTCAAGCACAGGCTCTTTGAAGCAGGCAGAGCAGTCAGGAAATTATATGCTCCACTTAAAACAGACAACGATAATAAAGATTTGACACTTGGGATAGGTATTAGATTTCAGAAAATCTGAAGGCCCTGTTAGCAGCGCTAGATCACAGATTTTATCTTTGCTACAAAGAGCAAAATAGAACATGTATACATGCATACATGCATATATATTATATTTTTTAAATATATATTTCCAAGTATAAAAACTGTGCTTTGCATACAAAGAACAGGTACAGTGGAAGTTATTCTTTTAGTAGACCAACACTGGGTGCCAGTTAAAGCCATGGAAACTTGCCATGAGCTCTGCAGCCCAGGGCTTGGCTCCTGTTTTCCCATTGTTTGCCCCGCTTGTGTCAAGCCTTGTTTCAAGAAAGGCAATGGCAAAACTCCCACTGGCTGTTAAGAAAGTGAAGTTTGGCCCTCAGTGAGCAATAAATGCTCTGTGAAGCCTGGGGGTGGGAGCTCGCTCTGGCTCCTGCAGGGCTGACATGTGCCGGCGAGGTTAGCTTGCACTCCACCCCTGCTCACCCGTTCCAGATCCGAGATTTATGGGGCTCCATGGAAAAGCCCCCACATCATACTGCATGGTATACCCAGTCACCGGTGAATGTTTAATCACTGTGGATTATGGCTTTGAAGAAAACAGCCTTGCTGCCATTAGATAAATCAGAGAAATTATTAGCTTTCCTTGTTCTGTTTCTGGTATGCCATTTACTTATTTAGGCAGCTTCACAAATGCTCTTGGTGGTGACAGTCATCTGCAGAATGGTGCAAATGAAGAAATGGGCCCCCCCTTCCTGGAGAGTGTCCCCCTCTGCCCCTTCCAGGCAGTGGAAATGCTGTAAGAAAGATCTTTTTCATCCTTCCTTGTCTTTTGTGAGCCTGACACAGTCCTCCTAGAACCTTGTGCCTCGCTTCTTGCTAGACTCAGTGCACTGAAGTGGAGTGGGGAGCTGAAGCACAGATGTTCAGGTGTATAAAGGTCTGCCTGTCTCTGGAGAAATTGCCACTTCATGGGGTTTCAGGTGGTTTTTGAGATCCTTTCAGTACCTCACATGTAATGAGTTTGCTCTTCAGACAATGAAGCTCTCCATGCCTGTGTAATGTCTGTGCCTCCATTAAAATCATAAAGTAGGAATTTCTGCTCTTTGTTTCCCAAGATGATCACATATGATCATTAGCAATTGGGATGACTGAGAACCACTTCAGGCCTTCAGGTGAAGGAAATGCCCAGGTCCCTTCACTGATATTGTCCTGGGCATGGTCAACTCTCCCTATCCCAGCTCCAGCACCTCCATCCACAGAGGAAAATAGTTCAGCAGGGAAGATCCAGGCAGCAACAGGGAAATGCAAATGGCCTGAGCAGGCAGGAATGGGTGGCAGAAGGCGGGGAAGAGAGTGATGGGGGCATGGCAGCACCTCTAAGCTTATCTGGGCTTCTCAGGGCCCACCCAGCCACTGGCCCCAGGCAGAACTGTCCTGTCTGTCACGCTGGCTCTCCAGATATCACCCATTGCTAGCTTTGGGCTGTGGAGACCATTTTCTTCCAAAACATGCTCAGGAATTAGGCAATGTTCAGGAATTAGGCCACAGGCAATGATAGGAGGTCAGAGAAGAAAGAAGAACCCTGTTTCTGTACCACTTAATTCTCCACTGCAAAGGGGTTTTGTTCCCTTGAATTGATGTTTGCCCTTGCCGTAAGACTGACAGTCTTCCAATTTGTTCTTCAGCTGATGGCTTATTGTTATTCTTTCAGGTTCCTGATATTTCACTAGTAAGGAAAAAATCAATGTTTTAATATTGTACCTGGTAAACTCTGGAATAAACAGACGAGATATACATGGTTTCACTTAAATTCATTTGTAATATTTGAAACTCAGTTTAAGTCCCTAGGAGAAATAAATGGTCATAGCACAGGCAAGTGATACTACATCACTGTAGTACACGATACATTCCACTGGCATTAACATCATCCATCTTGCAAAGAGAAGTGTAGATTAATCAATACTTCGTTCAAACCTACTGTGGGGACAATACTGTAGAAAGACTGATGCCTGATGAAGATGCAGTTGAATAAAATCTACTATGGCTTTCACTGCTTTTCACATTTACTTTCATTCTTTTCTTGTGAAGAATGACATGAGAGAAATACTGTTCACACATGAAAGAGAGGAGGACCTGAGCCTTTTGGGCTTGTTTGAAAATCACAGCCTACATAACAAACATTTTGCCAGTGTTCAAGTGAGGGAGGCAAGAGTATGTAGCAACATCTTTTTTTTGGTACTGCTAAGTGTGGAATAGTTGCTATAAAGGTAGAATAACTATTTTATGCTAAGTGCATGACTGATTTTGGTCCCTGCTCCTCTGTAACTCATTTGCCTTTTTGGTTGATGCATAGCAGTGAATAATTCATGTTCTGAGATTTTTCTTTTGATTCTTCAGGGATCTGGTGTTTACACTAAACCTGAGCATGCATGTACTGTTTGTGTGAACATCCTCAACGTATTTGCCATAGACTTATATAGCTTATATTGACAACTTCGATTTCTAGCCAGAACAGAAAATCTGGTAATGCTGAATACCCTTTTGGGTATAAGTCATCATAGCTCGCAGAGCTTCTGGTAGAAAAGCTGAAAAAAAGGCACTGATTGGACCCTGCTAGTACGAAACAGCAAAACAGTGAATCAGACTCAGAATACAGACCACAGGAAAGGCTTTTCTGTATGCTGGCAAAGCTATCCCAGCAGAAATCCATTGTCCCATTATTGTGGATCTTAGAAAATCATATAAGCAAGCTTGGAGTCAGAACAACACTTTACTCAGTGTTGTGTAAATCCTTGGCTGTTACACTCAGGCAGAAGTCAGTCTAGATTCCAGCCATCTGGAAATGTGACAGCATAAAGGAAAATATCTTCCAATTTTACTTGGGGGTCAAGTCTTTTCAGTAACTTAAGGATACAGGGAGAAAACAAGTTTCCCAATGACAGTTGTCAGACACATTGTAAATGTCACCTGTCAACATTTCTTCAAAGACTACAAGAAAGACACTAAAAATAAATAGTTTCTCTGCTATCGAGTCTGTTGGTAGTCTTCTTCTTTCACTTAATAAAATAAGTTGCTTTCAAGTCTCACATTTTGAGATAGGGCGTGTTATATAGGTTATACAGGTATTTTCTTTCACCCTACATATTGGACCCGATCCTACAAATACTTTTCTGCTGATTTGCATACACAGAATGAACTCCAAATTGAATAATAGTTTTGGGTGTGGAACAAAATTCCCCAAGGAATGGAATAGAGTACACTGAATTATTAACCCCTGTCTTCTGTCGAATATATGAAAAATATTAAAGACATCAAGTGCATGGGATCAGCATAGAGTATTAAGAGATAGCTAGTGGACATGCCACTGTTTCAGAGGCATCCTTGATTGCACATTTATGTGACATGGCTATTGTCTTTGCTTTTGGACTTGGTGGACTCAAGGATGCTGAAGAGAAGGTATTTGCCCACTGTCAGGGTTTCTTACTGTCATAGTTTTGGATACATACTATTATAACCCTATTATCATAATCCTAGTGTCACTTTTCAAATTTAATATTGAAACAACATTCCTTTTGCATTTGTGACTAACAAATATCAACACAAACAACTGGAGCTTTTCAACATTCAAGCAAATAGGAACCATAATTTGAAGTGTTACAAAAATTGTAACTGCTTTTCAAAAGCTCCTTACTTGACAACTTCATAAATCTCCCTAACTCTGATTACCCACTTGGGAAAAAACATTTAACAAAACTTTAGGTTCATAAGCAGTATACAAATATAAGATACTATTACAACATTTATCATCATTATTATTAACAAAACTTAAATAATATTAAAACCTGACAAATACCCAGTTTAGATGTCCAACATGTGACATTTTAAAGGATTTGGCTTTAAGGCAGTTGTTTAGTTCTTCAAAATCTTGGCCCCAGTTTCCTTCCAACCCTGAATTTCAGTCATATCAACAATATATGGCAACTGTTGCAGTAGCTTCATAGAAAAAAACTGTGTGCAAAGGAATTCGTGACTGAATCATACTAAGTAATTTGCAAAGTTGAAAGATGAATCCGTATCCTTCATCAGTTATAATCACATTCTTCATTATGGAGCCTGCTCCAGTGCCAAGAAGATGTTGTGTTTCTTTCCAGACACAGGGAAAAGTAGTGATTTACTCAGAAAGCATACACCATACATAGAGAAAGACAGATGTGGGGTGGGGGAAAAAGATAGCACAGAAACAAAGTGATCAGGACAAGTACAGACTCATGACATAACAGCTCTCACTTTGTTGTGAAAAAAAACCAAACAACATAAATCCTCCTTCTCAGTACTTGCTTTTTATTGATTCCCATGTCTCCTAAGCAATTCCCTGTTATCACGTTATTGCTTTCACACCTCCCCTCCCAATACACAGCCTGTACTCTCCACCCAAATACAAAAGTGACTGACAGGATAAAGAAAAGAAGACCCTAAAAGCATGATTTGGTCACCTAGTTTCTGAGACATGTTCCAGGTCAGTTTACCTTTGGGAAGGATTTAATACCCTGATTCAATGAAGTTTTTAAACTACTGCCTAGTGCAATGGATATCTTTTAAAGCACCGAGTCTTTGGAGATGCATTTAGAGATTACATGGGATGGTGCTGGTTGATGTTTGAAATTCCAGTTTCAGAATTTGCTTTTTGTGAATACTTTTACTATTCACCTAACACTCACTGTATTTTCTGATGCTTCTCATCTGTAAATTCATTAGCTAGGGTGGCATTATGAAGCAAACAGAAAGAGATATGAAGTTGGTGTTAATACCACCTAAGGCTTTAATGAGTACTTTAGAATATTTTTCAATTTAGACATGGATAATTCATGGATAAATATTTGAATTTTAGCTCATGAACAGTAACTATAAAGAAGAAAAATGCTTAGCTCCCAAGTGTAGGAGTTATAACAGGTTCTGGTTGTGAATTAATATCAGTCCTATGGGGACACTCACTGAGAGTTGTTTATACTCACTGAAGTCAAAGTTTATGGATGAAGTATATTCAAGGGCTTTGAATCAAATTAGCAATGAATGCTATAATGTTATCCGCTTATTTATTCTGTGATGTTAATGAGTCATTCTGAGCAAGAAATATTTCAACATTTTATACATTCAAGCTTCATTCCACAAGATTCACTGCAACAATAAATAAAGAATGATCTTGATCACTCCAGACACTAGCAATTCAGATAACCAAAAGAATGGAAGAATGGTTGTGCAGACTTGAAAGTCTGCAGTTGTTTCTTTTGACTGCTCTTACAGTCTTCAGATGGATGGATTTTATTCCTGACTTGTGGTTTGCTTTGGCTCACGTATTTTTTTTCCTCAACTGTAGCTCTCTACCACTTTTTTAATCCTTCTCTGAAGAACTTAGTTTACCCTGATTATGAACTTCTCACTTGCTGCCCCTCCTTCGTGTATGTAACAACTTTCAGTCTTCAAAATCCAACTAGTCTGTGTTGCTGTCCTCATAGATGTGTCCAAGGTCAAACTTGGTAGCAAGAGCATTTGGCTCCTCGCATCTCCTGTCTGTATCATCTTCTTTCCTTCATTTGCCATGAAGCAGTGTCCGTCTGCCTTTTGTCTTCCTTCTATCATCCATCTGGCTTCACTTCTTCCTTTCCACTGTGCCAATCTGGCGGGTTAGTTATTTCTGTCTGCTTTATTCCCCTCATCTCATCCCCTACACTCACTTGTTAATCCAATTCCCTATCAGTCACTTTCTTCCATTAATGTCCTTTCTGACCTGCTCTACCATAATGCCCCCACTCTTGACCTTGACCTGGTCTTTAGAGAACAGTATTCCTTTATGGATCTGAAGCTCAGACCCATCTTTCTGGCCACTGCATGCTGCCCTCAGCAACGTTCCTCTCCCTTTCCTGTCTCCATTTACTCCTTCTCTTCCCACCCACCCTTCTGGGCTTTCCTCTGGCTACTCCTCCCTGATCCGCATCATTGCCTCTTTGCTCTCTGATTCATTTATTTACCCCACACACAACTATGACTACTTCTCTAATCTTGGCTATCTCTCTGGCAGCATGTAAATTTACTTTTTGATTCATCTGTGGTTTTTGCTGGGACAGTAAGAGCATCAGGCACATGAGCTAAATGCTATATATTTATCTTCCAACTGGTTTCAACTCATTCGTCCCCCAATGAATAAGTGAATACTGATCAAAAGAAAATATAATTCACCCCCATATCTCCATCTTCAATATTTCCTTATTCTTTAACTTCTTTTTCTCTGTGTTACAATTTGGATCTGGCAGCAATGAGCCCATTCTGAGCTGTCTCAGCTTTTCCTTTCTTTTTCTCATTCTTTCTTTATTTCTCACCTTTTTTTCAATATTAAATCAGTTGTTTCTATCCAGCTTGACATCTTCATTACTGATGCTGCTAACGAATACATTATCCATCTCCACTTTCAACACTTCCTTCCATTCAGTTTCCTGCTTGATTTTCTCCAAGATGTCTTAGCTTTTTCCCAGGGCTAAGTATGTGTGACATCTGGATAAAAACTGGTTGCAAATAGCATAATTTTGAATAAGAAAATGTTCACATACTCTCTGATACTCATCCTGTATACTGTTCACTGAGTCTTCAGTTCTATCTTCTCCCTTTACCATCATTAGTAACCCACATTTTTTCCTATCACCCTGCTGGCAGACCCTTAAATCTGTTGTTGCTTGTTTCCCTTTTACCTCAGTTATGCTTTTCCATCCAGCCTACCTCATCTACTGAGAAAAGTTTTCTGTATCTGGTTCCTAAGGTTGTCCTGATTTCTCTTTCAGTTTCCTCCTTAATTAATAAATATATAAGAAAGAAAAAAAAGAAAACAAAAAAACTGACATGGCATCTTCATCTTCCTTCTTTCTGTCTTTATCCAGCCTGCTCACAATCAATTCCTTTGGGTTTTGGTATTGCTCAAGACACTATCACCAAAGCAAGGAATCTTAGGATCACTCCTATGATAAAGTACAGTCTATATGTACATAATGCTACATACACTTAAGGTATGATTTTGAACATAAGGTCCCATGCAAAACAGATATCTCTCAGCATATATAAATATAAAGAATAACAGCTATGTGTAATCCATGCTAGTTCTGAACCATTAGTTACTGAAATTTTGATATAGCCACTGAGTTGAACAGGACCAAAATTCCTAGAAATTGTGCAAGACCACAGAGTTCAGCTGAACAAAATAAGAACACACCACTCCTAGTGAAGCAGTATGCCCCAATCTCCTTAGTCCCGCTGAGCTGTGTGGCCTTGAGAAAGCCAGATGGTTTTGTTATACAAACCTCATTTAAAGTTGAACATGACCCTGGTTAAAATAACGGCATTTCTGGTAAGCAAGATTGTAGGATTAGGCAGAGAACTGGATGTTCATTATATAAAAGCAATGGAAGACACAAATCACAACAATTTATTATCTGAGTTTTTCCAACATTTGTGTTGCAGTGAGTCCAGTGATTCAGCTATTTTAATTACACCTCTTGATCAAATTGCAATAGAATTAACATTTGATCTCTTTTTTCTGTAACCATAACTTGAATTTTATTTTCATCCACAAATGTGTAGAGGCACAACCATACCACATGAAAGCCTGCACAATAATTTGGCATTCCATCAAAATTTTTTCCATCTCTAATACTTTCCATATTCTCTCAACCAGTATTCCAGCCTTGAGACTTTCTTTTGCTTCCATGCTGGCACAATCTCATGAATGATAACTTATAAACCTTTCCTTCTTTTTTCTTTTTCAGCAAGGAAGAAGACTTAAGACTGGATGATTTTTATACTTCAGTCAAAATGTGAGTTTTATTTTCTACACTGTCCAAGATTTTCAGAGACCTGCAAAGGTCACATAAGACCTTTATTTCTGGATCTGCAAAATGAGGAAATGAGCAGTGTCCCTTTTAGAAGGGATAGTAAATCCAGAGCATAAAACCAGTGAGACACAAAGATTCTCTAGGGATAGGGCTGTGCAAGTATCTCAAATGACTGTGCATTAGAAGGTCATAAAGAAGTTTCAGTTCCATTTCAGCTTTTAGTATCAGGAAGTTCCCTTTCCCAAAGAGTTTTTATTAGTCCTTTGCTTCATGTCAATGAAGGATCTTTTATGTCCAATCTTCAGCACATACTGTACTCATTTCTAAATACATTATATGCATTATTCTCATTGTCACATAAAACAGAGAGAATAAAAGGAAATGTTACCGCTTCAAGAATTTATTTCAGTTATACCTTCATATATTTAAAGATCTTTGCTGTGAATATGTAGAAGTGCAACATTTCTATCATCTTATTTGTACAGAATGGAAACTGAAGTCTGTCCTTCCTGTTTGTATAAAGCATTAAATGGGATTAAAACACTTGTCTAATTTGGGATATGTTTTCAGGGTCAATGTCCTGCAGCAGCATTGCTAAAGGCACAAAAGAGAGAAATGTAATGAAACATCCATTATCTGGTCCAGACCTGGAGGCTCACTGCTTTATAAAGCTGGGAGAGGCTCATCTTTTCACAGTAAATTACAAGTAGGGTGAATATTGTGTTTTGGTTTTTTGTTGGGGTTTTTTTTACACAGGCAGACATCTTAGGAAAAGAAATCTTATTGTTCGAAGCCCAAGGACAACATAAAACCTTTTCTGGACTGAACCCACTTAATTACTTACCGTCTATCACACAAGCTGCTGTTCTGCACTCAACATCACGCTTCATTGTCTGACAGTACAGCTGGCTGGAGGCTGAAATTGAAAATCATTTTACTTTGCTCAATTTCCTTGTAAACAGCAAAAGAATGGTGTTGATACACCAGACTTTACTGGGAAAGTGCATTACCAACATGCAAGATCTGTCTCCAGTGGTTTAAAAGCAGAATGTGATTTGTCTCCTACAGAGCTAAATCAGGACACCTTCAACTTATGCATCATTTAGTCTTTGCTATGATAGACTCACATTGATCTATGCTGCACCAATCATGAATAATGGAGACTACTAAAGCAAAAAAGACAAAACAGAAAAACGGCCTCTTCTTAGGGGAGCTAAGTGAGCAACTGTTAATAGGCAATATATGAAGTATTCAGTCCAACAAAAAAAAAACAACAGATTTTTCAGTCTTTGTTTCTATTTCCATTTATATTAATGTCAATTTTACACTGTCTGTAAGTTTATCTATGGCTTTGTAGTGTACACTAATATAGAGCTGAGCATATACTTCTGCATTTTCTTGAGAAGCATGCTGGTCAATTTTGCTTTACATCAATTTGTAAATAAGTAGAAATATAAGACTTTAACTAATTTACTTGTAATTCAGGCTAATTCTATGAACACTTACTGTAAATGTACTTCGTATTATTTCTAATAGATTGTTTGACTCCCACAGAACTCAGGTGTGACCTCAGTGACCAGCATATTTCATTTTCATTAGTATTAAGTTGCACAAATAATATAAAAATGAATAAATGTGTCTTTTTTGAAAGCAGGATTCATGCTGCTTTTGTAAGTATTATGTTTTACTAGTGTGTCTTATACTGTTTATAGTTTTAGGGTCCAGATTTGCTTCCTTTGAAGTAAAATGTGAAACTCCTTTTGCTTTCAGTGTAAGCTGTATTGGAGCAATAAATCACTGTATTTTCTCCACGTAGCCTTGAATTTATGAAGATCTGTTAGTTAATAAAAAAAGAGTAATCTACTAAGTCTGTTCAGTGACTGATTTAGCATAGATTTGGTAGCTGAGAACACATTTGCAAAGCTGTTGCAAAACAGTTTTCTAGGCAGACTAAAGCACAATGCTCCGAGTTTCTTCAGATGGTTATTCAATCTGCTGCATTGTGGTTGTGTTGATTAAAGGCTTATATATTCTATAGGATGTACTCTACAACACTGGGCTCAAACTTTCTAGTCCCTCAGGGGCACTTGTGTTGAAGAGCTAACAGAGTTTTCACATAAAGCAACTATTTCCAGAGAAATGATGACTTACTTACAGACTTCATTTAATAAACAAGTTCCTTCATAAATCTTCATAAATCTTCATAAATATTCAAGAAATGCCAAGAACAATCCAAAAAGGATCGGGAATGTCTGGAGAAATGCTTTTAATAACTGTATGGCTCAAATATACTGCAAGTTTCTGTCTATATCAAGTAGCCCAGTGTTTGCATGGACCTTTCACTGGCTCAGAGAGCTATAACTAATTTGTCACATCTCAGCATTTAATAAAAACCACAGCATGGTCACTTTATCACTGCAACCTTGATGTAGAAGAAACTCACGGGTATTTCTAAAGTGAAGCTTTGAAGCAGTTATGGGGCATGAACTTAGGAAAAAAGCATGCCCATCAGTTTTGCAAGATCAGGTCTTAATCAAAATTACTGGACCGTTAGGATTAGATGCTCCAGTTTCCTGCATGTATATCATCAGATCAGGACTGTGATTTCATTGCAAAGCACATGAACTGCTGTGTTTAGAACATGTGTTTCCTTAGACCTGATGATATTCCTTACTCTCAAAGCCAGAAGTCTGCAGAGGGGCATCTGAATTCTGACTTACTTGATACTCGTGTGTTTAAGATGTCCTTGGTTATCAGTAGTACATCAGCACATCTGAAATAAAACATTTCCAGAGCAAGAACCCAAAAGTAATTCAGTGTAAAAGCACAATGCAGATTAATTTAAAGCAAATGCATGTTCTAAAGAAGTTCTTTCTGATCTGTAGCCTTTTGCTGTGGCATGAGGCTGTTTCACAGAAACATCTGCTTGAATTTACCAGCTAGGGAGCTGCTGTTGAGAAGAGTAAGTGAACAGTGAAAGATAACTAAATTAGTTTTCTTTACAGAATAGCAATTAAAAGCTTATATGAATTTTATATGAAGAGAGAGTTAACTCCTTTCTTTGAGGCATTTTTAAAATACAGTTTAAAATGAAATCACCCGTATATATTAAGGACTTGTCTTTGTTACAGGAATAACTGAGGTATTGCTCTTAATTTGAATTCCATCCACAAACAAAGCCCTTACATTCAATGAGGAAATATTCTTGCACACAACTTAGTTGGCCCATTGGGAGGTATAGGCTACAGCTCAAGTTAACAGGACTGCTGAATGCTGCTAATCCATTCACTATTTACAGTGTCTCTTCACAGATGTGGCTTCTTTCGCTCCAGCTAAGCTGACTTAAATTCAAAAATAACAATCTTGGATTACTAGGGGGAGAGGTGGAAAAGGAGATGAAGCTTCCTAGTTTGATACTTGCTCTCGTCAGAGGAGCTGCTGGCACTCGCTGAGGTGTGTCCCATCCCCTCCTCATGTCATAGCTTTGTCAGTAAGTTTACTTAACTCTCCCAGACTGTTCTCCAGGCTTCTCTGGTATATTGGCTGGGGATTCATTCAGTTGTCCACATCCAGGCATCAGTCACTTGAAATGCACAGCGTATTGGAGACATCCACAGGGCCATGGGTACAACACAGAGACCAGAAAATATAACCCAGGTCCTATGAGACACTCATGCTCTTCAGGGTGGCAGCTGAAGGTGAGGTGGGTAGCCTTAGGACGTCCCAAATAGCATCTGGTA
The DNA here is from genome assembly GCA_026283785.1 of Coracopsis vasa. NCBI lineage: Eukaryota > Metazoa > Chordata > Aves > Psittaciformes > Psittacidae > Coracopsis > Coracopsis vasa. Next base: position 28,363 of record JANHGB010017117.1, read on the forward strand.
CCTGTGTTTGAGCAACTGTATGAAGACCCTAATTTCTGATGCTGATAATGGCAGTTTAGATGCTTTGATTTAGACATCCAGATGTTCTGATCTGTGGCTGACTCCTCCCCGGACAGAGGTATCACTTTCAACCGCCTCAACAAGATTTGATGGAGCCCACTTGCCAGATCTCTAAGATGTCTGAACAGATGGGTCAGCAGTTATAAAGGCAGACTATGATAATAGCTAAAGTGATCATACAATTTTATTTTATCTAGTTGCAATATTAGAACACTTAGATTATTTCAGGTTATTAATATATATTACACACTAGTAACTGCTGAGGCTGGTTGGGTAGATGACCTGAAAAATGCAGGTGGTGGGGTAGCTTCTACCTCAACTTATTGCTACTGGATGGTGACCACTACTGTGAGCAAGTCTGAAGGCTAGCAAGCCTTTATGAGAAACATCAAGTATTCCTCTACATGAAGTATATCCCACATAAACACAATTAGTTTTCCCTATTGCCCCCACTTCTGCACAACTGCCTGGCTTTGTTGCAGAGGCAAGGTCTCTTGTGCAATCCTGGTGTTCAAATCTTGCTGTGGTGGGTTTAGATGTTATTGTCCCTAGTGTGGCCCCTCTGCTGAGGCTGATATCCCTGTCCCTGCAGAGGAGAATGTATGCTTGGATCTTAGGTCCCTCAGGTCACAGTTTGGTTTGTTGTGTTAGTCTTAACATGGTTTCAAAATTACTTTTGCTTTGAAGTAACTTTGCAATCAGGGGGACTCGTACTTGTGTACACAAGCCCCAGAAGGTTTGTGGTTGGCCCACATCCTGTGTGCTGTTTAAGCTACAAGGAAATGTGACACATTTAAGCTTCATGGGGAAACACAAAGGTTTTCATGGTGTTTCTGTTCCTGCACAAGGCACAGGTGCCTGAAAACCACAAAGGACTATGAGTGACCTCGAAGTGGGGAACTGCATTTTCCCTGGAAAAGCCCCAGAACAACAGCCATGGAAGTCCCCGAGGACAAGAGCCAGTAACACCTGCCAAGTGACAGCAGACACAAGCTTGCAGACAAGTCAGCAGACACAGGAGTTTAAAGATTCACTGATGATTTGCAAATGCAGGATGAACTCACAGCAAGTCTGTTTCCAGGCTTTTGTAGTTCAAACGAAATATTTCACACATCTCGGAACTGCCTGATGAAAAAGTGGTGAGGCATTTGGAAGTCAGTATAAAGAATGTGATAAACTTCAATTAGAATAAAATGACAGGAAAGATAAAAGGAGATTTCTTTTTTGTTTGTCTTAAAAGGAGTTTGGAAATCATATCCCACTGGGGTGTAGATTGAATAGTTTTTCTGAAATTATTTATTTGCAACTTCAACTTCTAAATGTGTGGATATTAATTTCTGTTGTGGAATGGTTGACAGACAAGGTGGAAAAGAACAAGAAAGTAAAAGATTTTTTTTCCTCCCAGAAAGAAAAAAGACAGATCCATAGGTGGTCACATGGTAGATCCACTGGAGAAAAGGAATTCCTGGAAATTAGTGCACAAACAGAAAACAAAACTTAATTTGCTCACTTACGTTTGATTTTTGAGCTTGCACCAAGAAAGCCACGGAAAGAAAACTGAAACTTAAAGATGCAGCAGCAAATAAAATCTAAAATCATGCCAATACTTTTTGAAATCCATGCAAACAGAAACAGGTTTTGTTCTCCAAGGTAAGGCTTAGAAATAAAGGTATGTATGGACATACCTAGTTATCATCTAGTGTCTCATTACAGATTAAAGAAAGCTGAGAAGCCCCATACCAGTTCTAGCAGTAGGCAATTCTCATTAGGCTCAAGTGGTAAAGATCTCTGAATCCCAAACTAAAAGTCCCGGGCTTTATTCCCACTTTTTCTTTGCTGACAATGTCTCATTATGAAAAAGGGAACATTTTCAATTCTTTCAAGAACTGAGTGATGCTGAATGCTCAGAAGAAACTCTCATCAGCCTTCCTTGTTTAGAAATGCAATGATCAGCATGTTACAAGCTCTCAATACGCACTAAAAAGAGAAGAATATGAGAGATTATTTTGGACAAAAGTTGTAGATGTTATCCAGCAAAAAAATTATCTAGAATCATAGAATCATAGAATAGTTGGGGTTGGAAAGGACCTTAAGGTCACGCAGTTCCAAGCCCCCTCCCATGGGCAGGGACACCTCACACTAAACCATGTCACCCAAGGCTCTGTTCAACCTGGCCTTGAACACTGACACAGATGGAGCATTCACAGTTTCCCTGGGCAACCCATTCCAGTGCCTCATCACCCTTACAGTAAAGAACATCCTCTTTGTATCCAATCTAAATTTCCCCTGTTTAAGTTTGAACCCGTTACCCCTTGTCCTATCACTACAGTCCCTAATGAAGAGT
>JANHGB010017119.1:0-22927 GCA_026283785.1 Coracopsis vasa
ACTGTTGGAACAAGTCCAGAGGAGGGCCACGAGGATGATCAGGGAACTGGAGCACCTCCCATATGAAGATAGGCTGAGGAAGTTGGAGCTGTTCAGCCTGGAGAAGAAAAGGCTGCATGGAGACCTCATAGCAGCCTTCCAGTATCTGACGGAGGCCTATAAGGATGCTGGGGAGGGACTCTTCATTAGGGACTGTAGTGATAGGACAAGGGGTAGTGGGATAAAACTTACATAGGGGAAGTTTAGATTGGATATAAGGAAGAAGTTCTTTACTGTGAGGGCGGTGAGGCACTGGAATGGGTTACCCAAGGCAGCTGTGAATGCTCCATCCCTGGCCAGTGTTCAAGGCCAGGTTGGACAGAGCCTTGGGTAACTGTTTAGTGTGAGGTGTCCCTGCCCATGGCAGGGAGTTTGGAACTTGATGATCTTAAGGTCCTTTCCAACCCTAACTCTTCTATGATTCTATGATTCTGTTTAGCTGTAGAAATAAGCATGAACATTTAGAATATTTCTTGACTGACTATAGCATGTCATTATAGGAAGCCCTGAAAACTAGCAGCTAATCACTTAGTCTGCTCCTACACTGAGTAGTGGCTATGCTATGCATGGGCCACAGATCTTGTCAGGATCTTCCATCCACCTTCGTCATGTAGACCACACAAAAAAAAATAACAAAAAGAAGGTGACTTTTTTTTAAGAGAGCTTGTCTTTAGTTAAAAAAAAAAAGTCACAGAATATGTTTAAAATAATGTTATGTATGTAAAGTATTGACCCAAGCCGATACATAAATACTCATAGGATATTATCATACCCTTCTGGGCTGCCTGCATAAAAGCCAGGAAAGGCTTTAAGAAAGGAAAGTAAGAGCTGTTCCCAACATGCTCCGTCAGACACTGGGTTTAGCTAAAGGTAGAATATGATAGTACCAGCACTGTTCTGGAGGGGAGTTTAGGACAAAACTTATAGGGCAGGTGTGTTTGGGGGTCCCTGATGTTTACAACTGTTCTTTATGGCGGTTCATCCCTGCCTATCTTTCTGTTTGAAATTACAGCAGTATCTGAATCAAATTCTATTCACCATTAACCCAAATGGGATGAGGTTAGAGATCCTTCTGCTTTGTAACTTATTTTGGCAAATGACCAGCAACAGATATCAAGGTAAAGACCATAAGAAACAGAGAACAGGGAATGTAAACCTCTCCTGCTAAGTAGGAATTCAGCAGTGCTGGGATTTCCTGAGCAGGTTACTGCTGAACCATCTTGTTTAGCAGAATTTAGATCTATTCAGCATGAATTTGCTTCAGCCCTCTTTGAACTCATTTGTACTTTTGGCCTCTTCAACATCCTGTGGAAATAAGTTCCATGATTTAATTACACATTGCGTGAAAAAGTACTTCCTTTTGGCTTAACTCTGTTGCCTGATGTTCTCATTTTGTGTTCCCTAATCCCCATGTTATGAAAATTAGTGAATTTCCATACCTTTTGAAACTTCAAAATCTCTGTTGAACCTTTTGTTCTCTTACTTATCACTCCTCTCCCTCTCCACTGCTTTTTCCAAACTGGAATCCAAATCCATTTACTCAGTAATGGTCAACAAAGCCTACAGCAACCAGAAAAGGCCAGCTGCCTTCCAGTTGGACTGGCTACCTGACCTTGTCATGGCAATAAGGAATGTGGCTAGGATGAGTATGTTATTTAACAAGCTTTCCTCTGAGATACCAGAATGTCCTTTCTCTCCACAAAGGAGGGTTCACATTTCAGTTCCGGACTGCAGTTTGGTCCTTTGGACACTACTTCACCTTTACTTTTATTCTACTGTTTGGGTGGAAACCTAGCACTACTTTTCCCTCTCTTTCTTTAACATGTTACCAAATTATAAGACAGGGAAGACAACCCCTGAAAAATCAAGGCCAAAGTCCAGCTTTAGTTGTACTTTAGTAGTATCTTTCGATGTCCATAAAATTACAAACTCTTGGTAATTTGGTATCTGGGGAAAGGGGACTCTCTTCCCTTTTTATTCTGGCAAAAAGAAATCTTCCTGGTAAGTTGCTATTTTAGCTTTGACTGTTTGGAATTACCATGGCAGTTCATTAATATAGGCTTGAAATGATTTTTTGTAAGTAATATTTCTCTTTGGATTTATATTACATTTCTGGCATGTGCACCATAAACCAGGTTTATTTACAGAGCTTTCACCCTCCCTGTCAACACACAGCTGCAATAGAACAGAAGAGAGACAAATATGGTCTATTTGTGAGTCTCTTGAGAGAAATGTGTTTATCACTAAGCTTGATATGAAAAGGTACAACCAACGTCTGAAGCACTTTCTCTGCTACAGTCCATGTTTCATTTATGTTACTGATGTCTGTGAAACACGTGTTCTCTGGAAAGAGGGTGTTCTACAAGTACAAATCCTGAAGCCATTTCTTTCTGGTTGCAAAAACCTGGGTTGTATAATTATCAACTGTTTCTGTCATCAACTTTAAAGAAAACCACGCTAAAGTAGACATGGATGCGGAAGCTAAATGTTTTCCTGGAACTAATCATAGCACTACTAGGGGTTGAGAGACAGGCTGCCGTATGCCAAGCTTTAGGAACTCTCTGCTGTGATACTACAAATGCAGAAACCTGGAAGAGCAGCAGATGAACCTTCTCATTTTCTGCTTCAAGCACAGAGCATCAGCTTATTACACTGCAAAATATATGGACATGACATCTCACTGATGTAGAATGAAAAAGGAGAAAGAGAAAGAAGATCATGAAAGAAGACCATGAAACAAAATTTAGTACAAAAAGTGAAGATATGGAAGAAATGTGAAAAAGAGCTAGTGTAAAGGGGAAATGCTGCCAAACAAATACAAGGAGCAATGTCAGAAGCTTAAGCACAATATCTGTTGAAATTGGCTAAATTTGAGAATAACAATCTAATAAAGAGGAAAAACCAAATACAACAACAAGAATATGTACTGACTTTAACATAGTAGATAGAATTGGTATTTGACACAGAAAACAGGAAAGAAGAATGTGGGTAAATTTTAGGTTGCTCCAGAATTATCATAAATTCTGCAGGAAAGAAAGTAAAAAAGGACATAGTTCTTAGAAAAGAATTGTAAAAGAGGAATCAGAAAAGAGGAAATCCCCACATTTCCCGAAAAATCTTATTGGGAGCCACCTGTAGCTGCTGGAAAGTAGACAATGACGATGCTGAATCAGGGAATTAAAACACAATAAACCTAAGTTAATCTGCAGTGCAGCCACACAGATACTGGCCTTGAAAACAACATGACAGAGATGAATGAACAGGAAAGACAATTTTGCAAGGAAACATAACAAGCGGTGATTAATGTTACAATTATCATAAAGTATGCTGCTAAACACATACCCAGAACTTGTGTTTAATTCCTCTGTTGACAAGTAATTCAACTAGAGTACCTTAATATCATTCAGTAAAACATCATTTATCTTGTAAATTTCTTTCTTGTCATTTTTGACCTTTGTCTTTTGTCATCACAAGAATTTAGCTTCAGAAATGTGCCCTCTAGTTATATAAATTTTTATCCATTTAAAGTAGTTTAATTAACAGTTTAATTAATTTTATTGTGCCATGAAAGTTATAATTTAAGGTTTGAAAAGCATAATTTAAATATATCTGAAGATGTAGCACAGCCACTGTTGAACATCAATATCAATCATAAAATTTATGGTGCAATTACTTAAATTCAGTGGATGTGGATGTTCATGCTATGTGGAATTAATTGTTTGTCCCCACTGAAAAAAATAAATAAATAAAAGCAATAGGAAAAGCCTCCAAAAGTTCCAGCTTAATCACTGGAAAAATCAGATAAGCTTCAAATATCCAAAGACAAATCTCATACTTAAACCAGAATGAAAATAATTCCTTAGTATAAATTTGAGTTATTTTCAATATTTAAATTCTTAATTTTTAATTCTTTTAAATTCTGTAGACAGTGGAGGCGATATGTTTAAATTAAGATAAAAATGAAGACCTAGGAATTCAATCCTGCTAACATAATTTGAAGTTACATCAAGTTCACAGCAAATTTATGGCAAAGCATAAAATTCATGCCCTTCTGCACTACTTTCACTATTCAAATTTACCTTAGAATGTAGCCTTGGAGTGGCAAAATATCAGTCTTAGGAATCAAATCAATGCATCAAGAGTGAAGTCATAAATATCTGGTCATACACAGATGGCAAAAGGTTTTATTTCAACCTACATCAGCAAGTGAGGACTCAAAATTACTGATTTGTGAATAGGTAATAACTAAATACACTACCTGAGTCAGAAAACGTTAGCTTCACCTTATTGCCTGCATCTGCCCCCATATACTGCGCCAGCATTACTTCACCCTCACTTAACTGTGCTTCAGGGAGCTAGCTCTCATGAAGACCTTAAGCACTAGGCTAAACAATCAAGATGCAAACTGGATAAGATGAAATACAGTGTTAGATATCACCCTTCACACTTTAGACTACCTTCTCAAACAGCCCCCTTAAGGATCCCAGCACATGCTGAACAGAAAAGCAGACAAGGTGGGTCTTGAATAATTTTACATTATAATGTCCCTCACAAAAGGAAAAAATCCCACTATGACTTCCTGAAGGTATTTTGGCAAGAAGAAACATTCCTTCTCTAATAGAGAAACTGGTCATAACCAAAGGTATTTAGAGCTTCTGTCAAATCAGTTCAGGAAATGATTCTCAGTTTTCATCATTGCTAGGAGAAGCTTATCTGCTAATGCATTCAATGTCACTTCAGTTCCAAATATGAGTGCACAACTTCTGTATGATGCAAGAAGTTGACATTTCAGCTACCCATTTGCTTGCTGTCATCTTTGTTGCCTTATTAAATGACAGATCATTGTCAAATGATGGAGATTCAAAATTACATTGAAAAAAGAGGCTCTTCAAAACCTTCATGGTATTGTGTTTCCCACTATATCTCAGTCTTAAAGTAAGCAAGAATCATGTTATATTTAACTCTTTCTAATTTAAGATGACTGAGTGGCATATAGGACATGATTTCCTTGTAGTTACAGCCTGACTGTTCTCCTGAAACAGTGCATTAAGATATCAGTGGATAGGGAAGAATGGGGTAATTAAGTTGTTGTTTTGATGGGATTTTTTTTGTTTTGTTGTTGTTGTTCTTTTTTTTGCCTTTTTTTTTTTTTTTGTGGTGGTGGTAATATTTTCTGTGTTTCTGTTTATTTGTTTGTGGGGAGAGAATGATGTATACTTCTGATGAGGTGCCTAGGGACACGGTTTAGTGATGGACTTGGCAGTGTTAGATTAATGGTTGGACTCAATGATCTTAGAGGTCTTTTCCAACATAAATGATTCTATAATTCTATGATGTTGTGAAGACCCCTGAGCTTTTAAGCCAAAAAAAATGTTGAGTACCTATTCAGCTGCATAGGCAGCTGAAGCTACTGTGAAGGGCAGTACAGATGCTGTCTTTGAGTAAACACGCTTCTGCATGATTAATGAAAATCAACATCAGCATGGCTAAGGCCAAGCTTGCAGAACAGAATTGCTCTCAATTGTAGCAAGTGTTATAGTCTGAGATATTAGGAAACAACAAAAATTCTCTAACACCTCTTTCAATTAATTTTGCCTTCCAAGTAAGAATGTGGTGATTTGTAACACATCTTTTTCAGTGATATATAAACCAGATCTTTTTCAGAGGAATGTTTTTCCAGATCTCTGGTTGATTTTCAACAGAAAAGATGCCTTTGTCCCCAGTCAAACAATGAATAATGCATGTGTTCTCAGATTATACCACCTTCTTCTGTGTTATTTCTTCCCCTAAAAGAGCAGGAACTCTTCTTGTTTCCACAGAGCTATGTCTACCTCATTACTAAGACTCCGGCTCACTTAGAGGTGTGGTTAAACTGTAGTACCTGAATTTCCATTCCTGTGTCCAAGTACCCAGTCTCTTCACTCTGACACAAACAAGGAAGGTGACAACATCCTCTTCAACAGAGAAGAGCAAAGTATCTTTAATGTATATTTAAGGTTGCCAGTCGCATTGACCAACAGTGAGCTGCCAGATGTGCTAACTTGTACTTTTAAAAAGGTGTTAATTTCATTCTGTTTGTTCAATCTACAGTGGGACAGGTACCACAGAACATGAGTCATTTATGCTTGCCAGGATCTTGCAAATCAATAGCAACTTTCTCTGATCTCCTACTTTGAACTGGGTGAGTTCATAAAGCTGTAGTTGGTCTAAATGCACAACAGACATTGTTTAGAGGCTACTTAAAACAGACATACAGCATTAATAAATCAAGAAGGAAATGTTTTCTCTGGCATCTGAAGAAGCATTGCCTGCCACTCATTCTAAAGAATTTCTTTTGCTTTTTCAGAAATTTCATATTGGAAGATCTTTAGGGAACATCCTACTAGCACTGAAACTGCTTTAATAAAATATTATTAAGAGCTCTCCAACAAGCATTGCAGACCGCACGTACTTTGTCCCATTGCTACAACAAAAATTTTAAAGAGAAAACCTGTCAGATTTGAGGAACAGAACAATTTCTTCGGTTGAAACAGAAGCACAGCAGTCTGTGAGACATGATTCTTCACTGGATTTGTAAGTACACTTCAGTAATGAGTACCATAGCTAGAAAGAGTGAAAAGTCCAACTATGCTCTAGAGTCATTATGTGCTTATATTGCAGTAATGGATGAACTAGCTAAATAAAAGTGAACTAGGCCGGTTTATTCTTGGAAAAAATACTAATGAATTTGATGAGAAAATGTCAACATACGTTTTCAAAGTGCTTCCAGCTTGAAAAATCAGGTACTATTGGAAAATCCTCTTTCCTTGAGAAGTTTCAAGACCAGTTCTTCAGATGGCACAGAGAGCAGACAAGATCCCATACATCCAAGCTCATAATAAATTAGCTACAAGAATTTTCAGATTCTGCTTTTTTCATGTACAATTTGTCAATGATAATACACAAGCATTAGTACTCACTCATAGCATCCAATTCTAATTATGCAGTCTCCTTTCTAATTAATATATACCTCTAAGCAACATACAAAGAAGATAATCTTGTGAAAAGAATCATGTAGACCCCATGATTTCAGTAAAACTCTACCTGGATTTGCTGAAATGGTTCTTTTTGCAGTATCCTTTCTTCCATCTGCAACATGTATGACCAAATTATGAGAGCCATATTATCTTTGCTTCATTAAGCTAAGCAGTACACACTTCCCTTACAGTAAGACCTTAGATTCTAATTTATTCCCACACATTAAAGGAAAAAAATAAGTATTGTGTGCAAACACTGTGTGTGTATGTATGTGTGGGAGGTATTTTGCAATGTAGACGCAGCTGTTGCTTTGTGAGCTGCAGGTAGTAAAACTAGAATTATGAGCTGAAGGTGTCCACTTTCAGGAATTAAGAGGCTCACTTACATTTTTGATCCTGCTATCAACAAAGCTTTCCCAAAATTACTTTAGTTTTTGTCTGGAAGTGATTTCCATGCAAGATGAGGAGCTATGCTATTGACTATATTGGAAACCTGGATATTGCTGTCTTGTTGAATCACATCCATAACAGATAGGAATACTGCTTCTTAAATTCTGTTTTCTTTCTTTAAAAATGCAGGAATGTCTTCTCTGTTAACAAAAATTAAGACTCTACTACCAAGGCTTTAAAAGAGAAAAAAAACAGTGGTCAGTTTGCTTCGGTTAAAACAAAATTAAAAACCGCCACACTCTCCTCTGAGTGTGTACTCAGAGAAAAATCAAACTTCACAACATCCCGTCTTTTTCCCACTGGACCTCTGTCTGATTTTTCAGGTAAGTGATGTCACTGAGGATTAACCATCATTTGGTCCCCTCTGCCTACAGCATTCCAGGGTTATGCTTCCTAAATTAGGCACAGATTGTTACTTTGTATCATAAAGATGCAAATGGCCACCAAGGTGGATTTCAAGATGGGATATAAATTAGCTTTACAAATGCCCCAAACATATTTTTTAAAGTTGGTTATGAGTTTATATTTGTAACTTTCTTAGGGCCCAAACTCAGATGATGAGCCCGCATTTAAGAAATCTAAATATTTTCTCCTATAATAGAAATTAATGGGTTTTTTTTGTCGGTTTCTTCTTTTTTTTTTTTTTAACATATACTTTCTAAATAAAGCAAATAATTTGGAAATTAAAATCTCAGGCATTTAAAATTGAGAAAACCTTACTAAAGGATGCTCAGATTTAGGGAACGTGATTTGTCATCTGTGAAAATTATGCTTCTTGAACAGTAGAAGGATTTAGATTTGGTTTGGATTTTACAAATGGCATTACACTATTGATTAGATGATCGGTATACCCTTGAACCTAACTTGTCTCAGGAAGCTACAAGCCAGGCTAGGTGAGTAAAAACTGACTGCTCACATAGCTAAGAAATGGGAGACTTAGTAGCAGAACAACAATTTCATTATGACAACCAAGAAGACAAAGGCGTTTTGCCTGCCCAGCAAGCAAACTATGATGTAACAATGCTGAACAACAAATTGAAATCTCAGAGAAAATATGGCAGAATGCTTTCATAAAATCAAAAATATGGATACATTATTAAATGTTGAAAGCATGAAGGAGATGGAGGCATGGACAGCTGACACATACTGACAGCCACGTAGAAATATTTGTTATACCAAATAAGAATCCACAGTACTAGCTCATATTTGAATGTGTCTGGACACATATCAGGGTGACAGCCCTGTTGTTAGCATTAAGTAGCCAGTGAATGTGTATAAAACATGCACATTCTCAAAGAACTCCCACACACACAGAAACAGCGATATACAAGAGGCTGAAATAATTAATTTTGATAAAATGTGGGACCATAAACTCCTACCAGACAACATTCTAGTTCCTATTTAAGGCAAGGTGTATACACACACGCAAAACTTCAAACACTGCCAAGCACTTATGATATAGCAATAGTGATCCTTCCTTCTACATGTCTTACTTCAAATAAACAGTGATATTGAGATGTGACCAAAGAAAGAGTGTATAACAAAGCCAGTAAGATCTTATGGGCCCACACAATAGGTAAAGGGCCCATTTGTTTTTTGTGGGCACTCTTTACATTTCTTACACGGAAATATAAAATGTTACGTGGCAACCACCAGTGTTAATGCAGCCACACATGGCAAATGAAATGGGTGTGCCAAGCATAAAATGTTATTACTAGGTTGTGCAAATACAGTAAATGACAATATTTACATGTCATTTACAAATGACAACTATTAGTAAGAAGCAAAATAAACATTGAGCAGGCACTTTTTCCCAACCAGGAACCTGTGAGAAATGCTCAGAAAAGATGCTTAATTCAAAGTTTACTGAAGTCAAAGGGAGATTTCCTTTGTATTTTAATGCGTTCTGAATCTACTCTTAAATTACAAATAACACTGCAGCTGAGAATAAGTGCCTTACCCTAAGGAAATGAGATCATAGAATAACACAATAAAATTATTAACTTGAAAATTACAAAGTGCATTTTCTTACTATAAAATTATTTTGCCTATATTGCATTGTTACTGTCTCTGGCAAACAAAGGAGATACTGCTATACTGTATATCCATTATGTAATATTTCTCTATGTCAATGAGCTAACCAGGAGCCAAGTAAGAGCTTACAAGTGTAGTATAATTAAAGATTCTTCAAGATGACAAACACAGCTGTGCAAGGACCACAAATATGTTATGTAGGACTTACGAGGTTTTTACAGCTCCAGTATTAAAACCCTGGCTCATTAAGAACTAGTAAGTCTATCACTGTTAGTGTCAAATCTGACATCAACATTCACTGAATTTGCCCAGCCTAGTGTGACTGCAGGCTTGTGCTACTGTATTATTACAACAACTAATATTTGCACTATGAAAAATGAAGAAACAATTTTCTGTCATGCACATGTACAGAGAGGCTTGATCAACACATTTAAAGTATTTTGAGCTTGCCAAACTGAGACGCTTCACAAAATCAGTATGCAACTAATCTATTGACTATTTTGGGAAACACTGTTTACACAGAACCTTGTACAAACAACACAGCCTTGTGATTTATGAATTATTTTATAATTAGAATATGCAGTCACAGTTGGAAAGTTCAAATATTCTATTGCTAAAAACATACTGTAAAAACTTGGAGAGAAAATGTAAGCATGCCATTTAATTTTATAACAAAAATCTTGATTGCTGCTGATACTGATGTCATGAGCTTCCAATGTATGCCTGTGTTAAATTAAAATTTAAGCAGATAATATATGAATCGAAACATACTCATTCGTTTCCACAATATTAAATGTTGAACCAGTTTTTATTGCTAAACAGAAAAGAAAAATGTTTACAGCTTCTGATCAGCTGCAAACAAAAAGTACTCCGTAAATTCAACACCAAACCCAAGGTAATTCTTGCCAGCAGGTGGCCAAGAATTGACAAATGAAGTTTATCTACATTTTGTAGTGAAATTTAAGAACTAAAACAGTCAGTTCATTGCCTAGATGTGTGATTTACTTCAGATTTTCAAGTATGTCTGTTTCATCATCTAGTTCAAACCCCCCTGCCGCAGTCAGGGACACCTTCCAGTAGACCAGGTTGCTCAAAGCCCCATCCAACCTGGCCTAAAACACTTCCAGGGGTGGGGCAGCCACATCTTCTCTGGGCAGCCTGTTCCAGTGCCTCAGCACCCTCACAGTAAAGAGCTTCTTCCCAATATCTGGTGTAAATCTACTTTCTCTCATCTTAAAGTCATCCCTCCTTGTCCTATCACTACAGGCCCTTGTAAAATGACCCTCTCAAGATTTCTTTTAAGCCTCCTTTAGGTACTGAAAGGCTGCTATAAGGTCTTCCCAGAGCCTTTGCTTTTCCAGGCTGAACAAGCCCAACTCTCTCAGCCTGTCTTCATAGGAGAAGTGTTCCAGCCCTCTGATCATCTACATTTTTATTGTATACATACCAAAAATTACTATGCCACAACAAAGATGTGTCATAATGCCACATTTTGATGATTTCTACAGACCTATTTGTAATTCTGCATGCAGATTTTCAATTTCTTATGCTGGTAAGTCACACTGAAGTCGAATGAAGAGACTCCTAACAATGGGACTAAGCACAGTATAGCAATCAGCTTAGAAAAGAGAAACTGTCTAAATAGAAAAATAATTTTTACTTGAGAATAGAACAAATCTCATTCAGATATACTGAGATAATAGATGTAGGGCTCCACATTACTGGAGTGTAAAATAATGTTGTTGAAAACTTTCATTCTCTTTCTTGATCAAGATGAATCATATGGGCAATTGTATTAATCAAACAGGGCAGACTGGCACATATCAGGAGGTTTAGTAAGTTCTGTGGAGTTTTGGTTCTTATTGCTGTGCTAGTTCCTCATGGTTATTGTGATATTCTGGATCCGCTGTAGTCCACAGGAGATTTATTACAGAGCTCATTACATTAATTTGATAGCCTTTAATTAAAATATTAATTAAAGATAACTGTAACCAGGGACCTAGAACGTGTTGTGTGAGATTAGTTTCACAGAATTACATGTTGCTTGTCATCTTCAAATGTGGGCTTTCTACATTATCTGTTGATAGAGAGAACATCCTCTGGGTTTTCTAAGGTTATTCCTAAACTGAGAACTATATGGGCTTTTTGCCTTACCCATAGTAAATTTCAATTTGTGTTCGTTAAGAAGCCTAGAAGTTTTCAGGGATGTAAATCTCTGAATTATAAGTTACGACTCATTATTGGTTACTAAAAAGTTTGCTATTGAAGCAGAACACATGCAGCTGATGCTTCTCTGTCTCTTAAATAACCCTGTCCCTCTAGTACAAGATATTAATCAATGGGTTCAGAAATATTCTCCCTTGTGAATAAATCTAGCAAACACAAGCAGCAGACATGGTTGAAAAAATTAGAAGTTGTAAAGGTAAATGATGTGCAAATTACAGTGTGGTTTCCCTATGGATTTCACTGCATTTGAAAGAGATACAAGTAGGAATGCCTGGGCATGTGCACACACACGTATATACATAAACAAAGTCAGGCCTTCAAATTACCTATAGTAAAATTATTTGGAACATCAGAAGAAATTGAGCCCCTGTTAATCTTCTAAAGGCATAAATACTGAATAAAAGCATATGTTAGATTTAAAGTGTTTGTTATCATGTTCTTTTTGAACTCTAACAGAATACAGGAAAACAGAACTCTAACAGAACTCTAACAGAAAACAGGATGTGCCAAAAAAATATCAAAGCACAAACAACCTAGAATGCCCACTAGCAAAAGGGTACTGTATTGAATTTGAATTAATGGATAAGATGCACTGAAACAGAATGTGATACAAGTAATAAAACAGCAACAGCCATATCACAGAATACCCTCAAAATATTCTGAAACAGAAATAAAGTTTAAATTATCTGCATTGTCAGCTTGGCCCTCCCTATTAACAAGAAAACTTGTTAATAGAGGGATGTTCCTCCTGTCCTCTTCCTAAATTATATTATTGGCATTTACATTTACAGCTGGTGGCTGCTGGCAGCCCTATCACATCTACGGGGTTAGGTACTCTAATGAGCTAATATGTTTCAAGTCTATTGCTCAGGGTCATGGCATGGTTGAGGCTGGAAGGGACCTATGGAGATTGCCTAGTCCATAGTTTAGCTATGTATTCCTAAACCTCTCATTAGCTGTTTATATACAGTGGTAAGACCTTTGTTGAGCCTTGTCTTCTCCAGGCTGAACAATCCCAGCTCTCTCAGCTTCTCCTTTCATGACAGGTCCTCCAAGTTCTTATTCATCTTTGTGCTTCACTCCAGTAACTCCATGTCTGCCTTACACTGGGGAGCCCAGAACTGGATGCAGTGCTCCAGATGTGGCTTCATAGCATGGACTGTTAATAAACTGTTAAGCTCTAATGTTCTCAGTAGAAGTTATCGTTAAGGACTGTGAATTGAGAAGATCTGTGAAGACGAAGGTAAAGTTTGAATTCCTCAAAAAGACTTGTAATTTCAGTTATATTTTTGCTATGAAGTAAGCAAAAAGAATTACATACAAATCGCTGATAAAAATGTGACGTTTGACAAAGTTCCACACTTTATTATATCATTTTAACATACAAAAATTGAGATGTGTGAGAGAACTTACGTAACAGTTAACCCGTACAAATATTTAATCTTATTTTTGCATGCTTACATTGCGTCTCCTCTTTCATTTGGTACACTTGGCGGCTGTTTCAAATTAAACTACCAAACTGGTGTCTTTCTCTGGTGTTGTGTAGCTTTGATTATGAAGCAGCTAGCACAGTAGAGATGGCAGAAGAAAACAGGCATAACTGTAATGCAAGTAAATTAATGGGAAGTAAGAACACAGGAAAAAATATTTAATGAAAACAGGTATTCCCTTGCCTTTCAAGGTCTGCCTTTAGTTTTGTATTTTAAAGGAAAGCCAGACTTTGTTATGATATCATGAAACAATTTAGACAAAATTTGGTATTAAAAAACAAAAAGGAAAACACATTCTGTAAGAGTAGAAAGTTTCACTGGTCTTTAGACCAGTTTTGTAAAAGTGTTGATCACATTATTTCTGTTGTCTGACTTTTATTGGTGGGTATAGGAGCAGAATCAGATTATCTGACCAATAGTTCCAGGTGTTAGAATTGAGCTGTCCAGTAGAAAAACAATTTTGCATTAAGAGAAGCCATACCAGATGAGGAAAACATCAAATCAGATGTCTGATTGCCAGGAATAGGTAATTTTAACTTATTCATGTAAAGATATAAAATGCCTACTTATATCTTAATGCCATACATGTTGGTGCTGGTGACGGAAAAATTTCTTCCTGATTCTGCGGAGCACTTATTCATACTTTCAGCTGTGAATATACTACCCTTACCTTTTTCAAACATCAGAAATATATTGCAGGTTCTTTCTACCTCATTTCTAGTAGTAAATGTGCCTTCAGATGATAATTGCTTGGAATTCATACTCTTTCTTGCTTGTTCTCCAGTCCATCCTTCACTTAAAAGAACATTATATTGAAAAAAAATAGTTTGTTCAAAGTAAGATGAGCTTCCTCAACTTAGAGATAATGAAGCAAATGAAGCAAGACCAACATGCCCTCTGCAGAACCCAGGTACTACAGGGAAGCATTGCAGCTTTGAAATAGATGGCCTCTGTGGACCGGTCTTGTAAGAAGCTGCTGATAACTACCATGTAGCCATCTGACGCTGTATTCGAATTAAGAGAAACAGTGTACCTTAATAGCTGTGGGAAGCGCTAATTTGACATGATTAGAATGTATACAGAAAACCAAAGGCAACAATATATAATAAATATATCTGATTTTTGTAAGCTGTTCTTACTCTGTACTTGAAAACCAACATTTTAGGCTTCCTACATGTTGTACTAGAAAAGGATGTTACGGATCAGTGATTTTTTTCTTGTAGTATTGAACCTGTGCCTAGTGAAGCTCATTTTTACAAGAGTTCTGCTAAATTCATTCATGTAAAAATTCCCATTTGCATTCTAAATTATCTTTCTGCTGTAAGTAACAAATCCATTTATAAAGTTTTAATAAGATGACCTCTAAGTAGGTCTGGAAGGTAAGTTTAGCTAATCATAGTATTGAATATATATATTCACTTTTAATTACACTATTTTTAAATTAATATACTTGTTCTAAATCTTTACTTCTTGCATACAGTTCCATACAATTTTTAGAAAACCTTGTATTTAAGGGAACAAGCTCCTTTCCAGATATTGTCATGAAATGAATGCAGCATAATTTTTTTTCCTCTTTTAAAGCAGGGAGTAAGATTGTGATCTGTGATTTTCTACATATTTCTACATTTGTTCTAAGATGGATCACCACTTCAGTTTTTCTGCATTCATCCCTGGAATTTGATTTATTAATTCCTTTTTACATCATCATTTTAGTGAATGTTAATCTCCAAGGTTACTCAGCAAACAATGCTCTTCAACTGACCATCGTAACTCACTAGTAGAGCACCTATCCCATCAGGAAAAAGAAACAAAAAAACAACCCAAACAAAACACTCTCAATAATATTAGGCTACACAGCTAATAAATAACTGCATAAATACATAGAACATAATAAAGAACCCTGGTATATCAGAAGACCTCAGTAACCCATATCATGGGCAGAACAGTCCCTAGGGATAGCTAGCAAGGCTTAATGACAATCACCAATGCACTACTTGGCATGCTTGGTGACTTGTTACCAACATTGTGAGGCACAGCCAGGAACGGTCTGAAGGCAGGCAAATCAGGGAGCACACTTGGTTCACAAACAGCCTTCAGAAGTCTGTGGAAGACATAGCTAAACAGGTCTGTAGACTAAACCTCCAGCAGGCAGAAGTACAATTTGAACTTCACTATAAAAATGAAATTGTGGAAACTGAGTTCCTTTCCAACAGATATATATTTATTCTGCGTGTTTGTTCCTTCTTGATAGGATATTTCTGTTTATGAAGAATGACAAGTTTTGCTGTGCAAAAAAAGCTGCTGCTTGTCTGCTTTTGGAACAGACAATGAGAGTAATTCCTGGCTGAAATCAGTCTCTAAAGATATTAGAATATATCTCTAAGGATATTAGTCTCTAAAGATATTAGTGAATGCCTGGAAAAGTCTGAGAATACAAATATCCAAATCTTACTGAGCTTTTGGTTTGTTTCCTAGCAGTTAAAACATTCTGTGTCAAACTGCATCTTTTATCAAGACTTCCTACATCTCTGGGTGATATTACAAGAATAACTCATAGGTAGTATTTCAACGTGGTATGAGTGGAGGTACAAGAATAGGGAAAATAAAGAATGAGACAGATCACAAAGTCTAGAGGCCTCATGCATTGTTTGTTGTCAAACACTAATAGTCTACTTGGGTATTTCTGAGAATGATGTAAAACACATGGTAACCTTTGCCCATTCCTTACTCTGAAATTCCCATGCACCAAATGCCACCAAGGCAGAGCAGCTTCCTTAGGCCAGCTGCCAGCACTGTGAGTACAGCTTGCTGAAAATAACTTGGTGCCAAGAGAATGCAAAGGGCAATCACTTAAAGGCAAAGATGCCATCAAAGGATTTAGTACAAACCCAAAAAGACTACAGAAACAGAGAGAGAGGAATGTATGTATTTCATTAGAGACAATTGCAAAGCAACTGCTGCAGTTTCTAGAATTTATTTACTTAGTTACAATAATTTCAGGTGCCTGTAGGCAAATTTATTTTAAATTTGTACTGATTTCTTCAGAATGATTAAGAAGCTGGAATCTAGACAGAGGCATAGCCTGATTTGCTGATGTGTTAACGGCAAGAAGATGAGATAATTTGCCAATATCATTTATTTAGGAACAAATGTCTATTGGAAGATATGGTGAAGGCTACGTAACTGCAATGTTAACCTTGTTATATCAGAATAAAAGATAGCAAGGGAAGACATCAAGAACGAGGCAGATCTCAGAAAAACTTGAACTTTAGATGGTTTGGCTCTTCCAAATAAAGTTCAGTAGAGATTAGTTGCCAGAATATTAACACAGAACTTACGTAAAACACATAAACTAGCAAGGTCAGGTTGATAAAACAGGAAGGCAGGATTTTTCTTGTTATCATACTTGGATATCAACTGAATACGAAAACTGGAAACAATACTACTTTATGTAATATATACAACCATCCGTGGAAGGTTACTACAAAGCCAAGCAGACTTCTACTTGCATGTGTAAGGAAAGAACTTGGTTTATATCTAAGTTTTCTGTACTGTGCAGTGTTTGAAGACACCTTGACAGGTTAAACATCCAGTCATAGATCTGATCTTTCACCTTGTGAGTTTCTGTTAGATCCAGATTTTTTCTACATCTGTTTTTCATTACTCACAGACAATTAATAATTATAATTTTTATACTGTTACAATATTTAGGATATGCAAATATTTCAAATCCATATATATATTTTCAGTTTTCCAAAACAACCACTGAATAAATATTCTATAGAATTTCTAAAAATGTTAAAATAGTCGAGTAATCAACAGCTGGTACTCTGAACTGGTATTGTCAAGACCTGCAGAGAAACTGGAATTTGCTCAGTATTCAAACACTCCTCTACGCAAAACTATTTACATAAGTAAATACATTGCTAGAAATCTAAACCATTCAGAGTATTTAAAATCACCATTCATCATATGAAAAAAAAAAAAAAGCATGGCCATATTATTGTTGTTGTGGAGCACAGCATCTGCAGGTACTGCCATAATGATTTTTCTTTCACATATTAAGTAAAATTGCCATAATAAATTTTTGAAGAATGTGTGAATAGTCCAGATATTCACATGTAATGAGATGTCTTAAGGTGAACAAGTAAAGTTAATAAATGTTCTGGAGTAAATCAATAGTGATTTTCATTACTTCTTGTTTCTAAAAGTCAAATCTTTTAAGTTTCCAACACTCTTCTCAGATTTTTTTCTATTTTATCCCGCATCGTCAAGAGTGAATATTTTCCGATGCTGCATAAAGTAGGACTGCAGTACCTGTTATAAATTATTTGTTGTTTCAATTATTCTCTTTTAAACTCATGATGATTTCTTTGAGAAAATTGTAAGAAATACATCTTGTACTTGGAAGTGTTGAGGAATATGATAATCCTCAGTTTCTTAGCAGCTCATTTAGAAATTTTGCAGGGATGTCTCCTATACAAACAATCCTTATCCTAGTGCTGGAGACAGCCTCTGTGTCACCAGAATTGCATGGTTAACCATCACAAAAACACCTACATTAAACTGGACCCAAAAGACCCTGAGTACCATGATGCTGAACAGACTAAATATTTCTATGGGCAGCCAGTGTAGAAAGACTAGAGGTCAAAAGATCAAAACTTGATGGAAACAAGGCAAAACAGTGCTGAAGTAGACTTTATATCAGCAATTTTATAGTCAATATTGGATGAAGGCACATTATTATAGACATTTAAGATGGCAAGATACAGTACAATTTCTCTGTATCCACCCTTTCTTCTTTCTTCCTCCTCCACCCTTTCACCCTTTTCACTCGCTATCTGCCTACACCCTGCCCACACAATGCAAAGCAGTGCCAGGGTTTTTGGGTCAGAGATGACAGATTCTCTGAGAGATTCTGGTTGGAGTCATGCAGGCTAGGATGTGGCCAGTGATGTTGTGTGAAGGTGCACTCTAGCAGAGCCATGGGATCAGACAGTGAGTCCCTGCTATGGGGAGCATAGCTCCAGGGTATGAAAGGTTTCCACCCTGCCTGCTGAAACCAATCTGTGCTTCAGGTTCAGTAGGAGGCAAGTACAGTTTGTACTCAGTGTGCATATGGTAGGTGAACTGAACCCTTAATTTTTATAACAAAAAAAAAAAAGTAAAATAGATGTTTGAAGTCATTCTATCTTCAGTTTAAGAACTCCAAATCCCTAGGATACAGAGCAATTTTCCATAACAAATTATTTATTTTCTGAAATGGCAAATTTCCTTAATAGAAGGCTCTGTCAACGCAACTGCTTATACAAATATTTGGTTGTTCTGCAGTTAAATAGCTAGATCCATACACAGAGAACAGAAGACATAAATATTATATTTAAACAACAAATAATTTCTGAACTAATAACAACCAATTTTACCAGTTAGAAAATCTGGAGTAGCAAAAGCTTGAATTCCCAGCTCTTGAAAGATTTATGCACAGACAGATAAGCAATTTCCAAAAAGTAGCCTTTAATATTTTTGTGTTTCCTGAGTTTCTATCTGTGGGAAATAGTTATCTTACCTAAATGAGTCTTACTGATCTGACTAATGTGCTACATACAACATTTTCATACTCTGCTGCAACACGCTTTGCAGCATAGAGCAACAGCCTCAAATAATCTCTTAGCTCAATGCAATTTTTCCTAGGTTAGCATTTCATCTGGTATGAGTCCGAATATGATATCATGTTCCTATTTGGGATCCAAAGTCTCTGAGACCATCTCTGCTTGCCTGCCTTCTTTTTACTCTGTTGCCAATCATAATCAGAAAATTTTCTGATGTTTCGTGATAGCCAAGGGTATACCTTCCCCTTATAGCCTGCTTACAGTCTGCTTTGAGGTGATACATTTGGTTCCTGTAAGGATCTGCTCAGAGTTCAGAAGGACAGTGTAGCTGTAATTATCCACAATCAGAAGAATTCTTTGTCCTTTGATATTTCAATTTTTTTAAAAATAGATATAAAATTCTTTATCCCCACACATAGTAATAAGATAAGTAAATTTGCGGGTCTTTGGTTTTCCACTGTCTAAAGAAAAAAGAATAATTTAAAAAAGATTGTGAAAAGAAAATAATGGCTAAGACCAAGGCCATTCCCTTTTAGATGACTGACTTTTCAATGAGTTCCTTTCCCAGCCCCGAGAGACTGCTGGAAAACTGCCTGAAGTTCATGGGCAAGATACAGAAGGACTAATTAGTAAACCACCCGTGTGCTTAGCAGGTACTTGACTCTCAAAGGCAGTGAGGGCAACTTAAGAGAGGAGCTGAAAATTACGCTGCCACTGGTGATTTTGATAGAAACATCAAGCGGTGGACTGACTTCATAAAAGCTTTCCTGATCTCCTTGTTGCTGAAATCTCTAAGTGTCCTATACCTCAGAATCTCCTTATAAATCTCTACAGTGCAGATTATTTGTTGCCATCACAGACAAATCTGTAGTGTGTCAAATGTGAGGGCAGAATATGTTGAATCTAATCTCCTAACAGGAACACTAAGGGCAATTGTGTTGACAGTGCTATTTGTATTTGACTTTTTAATGTAAATTAGGTAAACCAATTTTTTTCCCTCTGCTGCACTCAAGTGGCACTTCTCTGCAGAATTCAGTGGTACGACAATTCAGATCCCAGTTTGCCACAGAGGCTGACTTACAACAGTGACTTGATAAATTAGTTATTGTCTCATATATCTGCAACATGGACAAGAACCCCCTGGATGGCTCGAAGGCATTAGATTTGCTTGTGTTGAACTTAATAAAGTGTAAAACAGTTTAGGTAATGAAGAAGTTGTTAACATCAGATTGTGACTAGTTTTCTGTCTGCTACTAGGAGAAACAGCATTAGTTCCTGTGCCAGAACCTATAAGTCAGTGTGGTGAAAAGGTATTTTTTAGACAGGTGGTTCTCAGGAGAAAATAAGGGTAACAGTCAAAAAGGAGAAATTCCACATTAATATAATTTTTTAAAAAAATTCCTAGAAATTGAGAAAGCAGCTCAGAGGTTTTAGAAGTTCTCCTAAAATCAGAACTGCAGAAGGTCAACTGTCAAAGTGCTGTCAACAGATGACAGGTAAAGAGTGGTTACGTAGCACTGAGACCTCTCTGCTAATTGTTTTCTATGTTGTAAATATCTGGACCTTTTGAGAATTTTTTAGGGAATGGCTTACTTGCAAACTAATTTTCACCAGCTATCATAAAAATGTGCAATGCCAAACACGTTAAAGGCTTTTTGCATTATTCTTTTATGAAATGTGAAAAAGTTTTTACTAATACTTAGGAAACAACAGAAGTCAGGTCAAGCTTGTTCACCTTAGTAGTAAATATGATTGATTGATAGTTAAAAAAGGATGCTTTTGGGGTGTTTTAAACTAAACTGTGAATACCAATTTAAAAATTCTTACATACTGAGACCAAGCTTCAGTCATTAGGTGATCCAGATGAACATGAGGCTGCTCATCAAGAGGCTTTCTGACCAGCTGACATGTATAAATATTATAATCCTCCCTTTCTCATATTATTTGATTTAAAATAATGTTTGCTATGATGTTTAAGCAAAAAATAAAAAACAAACAAAATCCCACACTCTTTTACTCTGCTAGAGAAACCCTAAAGGCCTAAATTTTGGGGAAGGATGAGAAGAAGAATACACCTGTGGTGCACGCCCGAGCCTCTTTTAAAGCAAGCATGTTACACTGATGAAAAACTGTAACCACTACAAGGAAATGTTAACAAGAAACAATAACCTCTTCAGCACTATATAGTTGTCACATAAATGAAGCATGGAATGCTGTTTTTTTTTAACTCCCTACCTCCCCCTCCCACTCACCCTGCCCTCTTATTTTCAAAACAAGTAACAAAAGTAGCACTAGATCTATTATTACACGGAGAGTGAGAAGAGGATTGATGAAAGATTTAAAAATTCGAGGCTTCAAAGACCTTTTAAGTTTCAATTCAGGTGCTATAAAATAAGAAGATCTCAGCAGACTTTTCAAAATGCTCACCAGATAGGAACCAGACTTTCAGTCACCTCTGCCCACTAGCAGGCACCTAAAGCAAACAGTCTCTATGCTCCTCAGTCCTCGCAAGCAAGGTGGGAATTCTGTAATAATAGTGAGATTTTTTCCCTCTCAAAATATATCCAGGCTTTCCTCTTAGAATTAACAACTGGTTGGAACAAATGCTGTTCAGGAGGAAGTGTCATTTGGAGAAAATGCCCCATGAACAGAGTGTTCAGCCTTTTGGGGGACACAGCAGTGGCAATCTACACAAGCAGAGGGGGAACTTGAATGGTTTTTTCCCATACTCTCTGGAGAGCACTAACTGCAGGCTGCTGGCTACTGAAAACATTTCCCAGGCAAGTTCTCATACACAGCAATTTTTCAGATCTGGCCATTTTGTTTAGAGACTGACGTAAATTTGAGCTTTTTTGAAAGCTTGACCAATTCTATCAGCTTTAAAGAGGATTTATAGCACAAACTTCATTCAACATCTTCATGTTGCACTGGTTTTTGTTACCATACTATTACCAAGGTTATATTTTAGTTGTGGATATTATTATTATAGATATAGTTTCATGGTTCAAAGACGCAGGATGTTACAGCCTTACTACATGAAAAATATCTCCTGATATAGTGCAGTACATGTTGGTCCCTAAACGAAATTACTCTTTTCCTGTTATTCCTCAGCTTTTGAAATTACCACTTACATAGCTGTGCCATTGAAACAGATCATGGTCTATACCGAAAACAAACAAGATCAGCCCCCTCTGTATTACAAATGTATACACTTTTGCAGATGCTAGCACATAAGCTAAAAATCAACTGCGAGGATGTGATTTCAAATAATATCTGATAAACTTTTTTTTTTTTTCCCTGTGAGAAAGGAGGTTTGGAGAGTGATGAAAGAAGAAGAACGCATTGCAGCTTCTGTGGAGCTATCAAAAGCAGCCCGAGGTACTACAATGCTGAGGAAGTTGTGGAAAACTGGTATGAAACAGGTGTGGCAAAAGGCTAGTAAGCCTAAAATTTGATCTAGCTGGTGAAGAGAAGGAGTGCTTATACAACCTGAAAGCTTAGGGCATCTGATCTTTCACAGGTATAAATTGATGAACTCCTATTAATCTCACTGGAACCATGCCATTTTACACTCTCACACATCAGTCCAATTTGAGTCTTCTTTTTGTCTTTCAGTCATTCTGCTTTTTAAAGCAGTCCTACAAAAACAAAGCAACTGTGCACCAGAGGAATTTGCTTAATGAAGAAACACATTCCCGTTTTACCTTTCTAGTGGGCACATATAGTTTGTTTAAGAAAATGAAGGGGATTTTTTACTGACAATTTCAGAATTTGGAAAATTTACTTTAAGTACAGTAGTTCTCTATGGTATATTATTTTCAACTTTATTTAGTATTGTAAAGGCATTTTCTATAATTCTGTGTTTTGTTTTAGTAACAGTGTCCTCAGGTCTGCTAAAGCATAAAGCAACTCACTGGTCTCCCAAATCCTGAACAGGCAAAGCTCCCTCCTCTACTTTCCTGATGTGTGCAAGTTCTCCTTCATTAATCAGGACTAATTATTGTTTTCCTGGCTGTCTTACAGTCTTCTAATGACTATATTGATCAAACTGGAGATACACTGC
>JANHGB010017120.1:0-13457 GCA_026283785.1 Coracopsis vasa
GCTGTTTCAAATGTCATTAAACCATTTTTTGCCAAATGTGGCCCTTTCCAACTACTTGTGCTCCCCAAGTCATCACTCGGCATGTTTCAGGAGTTAGAATGGGGCAGAGAGCATTTCCAGACAGCAGTTTGCATGCATCCTGCCCTGATTTTGGATGTTGAAGAAGGTTAGGTATGAACTAACTGCCCTTGGCTCCCAGGACCTCATGGTTGAGACACTGCCTTGCTGCTTTCGTAATGTAATGAACACATATGAAAAAGAATAGCACATTTACAAGCATTAAAGTAAACCATGTCTCTGAGTCTTCCACTTTTTCTCCTGTTGAGACTTTTACTTGTTCTGAGGAATTGCACCAATCCACTCCTAAAACAGAGATTAGTTCAAACCGCACTTTTTATCTGAATTGTGACAGTCATTCTGCAGACTTTTTCTAGAGCCATCATGTGACACAAAGACTGCACGATGAGAAGTCAAAAGACAAATAAGGAAAGCAGAATGGAAGGAAAAGGCTTAGAGACAGGGCTGGAACCTGCAAACAGGGGGTGGGGTGAAGGAAGCCAGAAAGGTTGCAGTTGAGTTAACTCGCGGGTTTAAATTTACCATGTAAATTTAATACAGTCTAATAATGTGTTTGAATTAAGGGTTAAATGATTATTTTAAATGTTTGCCAGAATTTTGATATATCACTGGAGTCAGAAACTTCAATTTATTTTCCTTTTAAAGACTAGTCAACCAATTATAATTCTTCTATACTCTTCTTGTCTGTAAATTAGAAATCATGATACTTTCTCTTATTTAAAGATGGAAGAGCTAGATGAATGGAAAGTAATACTGTGTGTTCCTTGTTACTGTTTGTGGGAGTTTTGCAGGCCCTTATTTTGGAAGTTATATTTTTTTAATGTCTGTATTTTTTCCAATCTTTTAGGATCTCAGCAGTAAGGACATGAAGAGAGATTTGTACATAGTTGCCCATGTAATCCGAATAGGTACAGTATGATTTAAAACTTGAAATATATGTAATTAACCATGGGGTTACAATATTTTTAGATGTGTTTTTTGATTGACATTATAATGATTTAACCAATGAGAAAACTCAGTCATAGACCAGGCCTGTCTCCTGAGATTAATATTGAGACCATATGTAGCTAAGTGTTACAAAGTTACTGATGACTGTTTCACAGTGATTTTTTTTTTTCTCAGTATGAAACAAAATACTTGATTAAACAGAATGTTTGGAGGAAGATGGAGAAATCAAAAGGCTTTTAGTTTAATGTTTCAAAATTTAAAATGAGATCTTTTTACTGATGATATTGTACCTAGTTTGCAGGACAGGACATCAGCATACCTGGCCATTCACATCTGGTAAATCAGAGGCTGTTAGACAGATACACATAAAGATCTGATTTCTGCTGTAGGAGTCTGTAGTGCTTCCAAGAACCCACACTCAAGTTTAGGAAGATGCCTGTAAAGCATAAGAGCAGGGAAGCTGTCACACCTGTCAGATGTTCTTCCTACCTGCTGATGCCAGAAAGGAGCATTAGCAGTAGTACCTGCCTGTGGGAAGCTTGTCAAGCTTGCAGCCCAGCATTGAGCGGCATGCGCTTGCTGCTTTTCAGGTTCTCTTGGCTGCTCACGTACAGCAATCTAAAGGAGAGATCTGGATGTGTAGTGCCTGGATCTGACCCTACCCAGGGAATAAAGCCCTTCTTTG
Source organism: Coracopsis vasa (assembly GCA_026283785.1). NCBI lineage: Eukaryota > Metazoa > Chordata > Aves > Psittaciformes > Psittacidae > Coracopsis > Coracopsis vasa. The sequence goes on from JANHGB010017120.1 coordinate 1,712, forward strand.
CTAATTCACTTGACTATAAACCCTTTATAGAGTGGGTTTCTCTGACTGTAGGCCAAGCTAGGCTTAATTTATTCTTGTTGAGATTTGCAGTAGCAGGAATGGAAAGTGTTTATAATTGAAGTTGAATTTAGAATGTGTGTTGTAAGGCATAGTGCAGTACTGAAAAGTAGTTCATGGACAGCTAGATGAACTTTTTAGCCCAGCAGTGTGTTTAAGTGAGTGACTATATAACTTCTGGTATTGGAATTAAATTGCTACAATCTCTTTTAGATGGAAGGTGTTTGGTAGAAAAAAGCTCTAGGTAAGAAGGATATAATTAGTTAGTACAGGGAATTAGTAACAGGGTTAACTACAGTTGCAGTTAAATGGTTCTAAATTATGAATGTGTGTACTTCCATGGAGAAATCAGCAAATGCGAATTTTACCTATGTTAAGTATGTCATATTTCAAATATTTAGGCTAAAATTGTCATCAACATATAATAGGAGTAACAGTCTCTTCAGCTCTTTTATTCTAAACAGCTGAGTAGTGCACTCTCTTTCATGTGTTTCAGGTTTTCAGGTAACTGGAAAAAGGCTAGGTAGTGTTTGCAGTGAAAAGGTATTTAACCCTAATTCCAGCCCATTCACTACTTGCATACACTACCAGCCACAGGTACCTTTTCTGAAGTACAAAAGATCTAAACAGCTTAGTGAAACTGTAGGTTTGTTGTGTTATCCTGTGACTGACAATGTGCCTTCTAAGTCACAGAAGTGTTGGAATGATTGGTTTTTCATAATCTGACTTCACTGTGTCATAAAGTGTGGAAAGGTTAGAATTACTCTGTATCACTGGCGGTGATAAGTGAAGCTTGTAGAAAGATACACTGTAGTTCAAGCTCAGAGTTTTAAGCTGGATGCAAGAAGTGCTGGACAAATTACTATGTGTAATGTTACCAGTTGGCTTAGATTATTATGATGATTTTTCTGGTCTTGGTGGTTTTTACTCCATTAAAAAATAGCTTTAACAATAGAAAGTTGAGCAGGTTTGTACCTCAGAATTCTCCTTTATGTGCTCCAAGACAAGTATGATATATGACACAATATATAATACATTTCTTTAAAGCAGCTGTATAAAGGGAAAATTAGTGTAAATACTGGACTGTAATGGGAGGACCAGAATGAATCCCTGTGTGGATGCAGAGAGGAGACTACCAGCTGTATTCTTGGCTCATTATACAGATGATTTGTAGTCAGCCCAGCTGGATACAAATATGTGTCGTGGAGCTGCAAATCAAAGATGGCCAGACATGATGCTGTTCTCTTTGCCCTTGAGTGTTCTATTAGCTGAAGGAGGTGATGTGCCTTATTCAGAGTAGCCCAGTCAGTCAAGTGGGTTCATGTGGACCTCTGGATTTGAAATAGTGTAAGAAGAAAAAGAGTGAGAAGTTGTGGTGTGTTGACTTTGGCTGGGCACCAGGTACCCACCAAACTGCTTTATCACTCCTCACCAGGACAGGGTGGGGGAGAAAATAAGGTAGAAAACCCCTTGTGGGCGAAGATAAAAGCTGTTTAATGCAGCAAAGTCTGTGCATGGAAGCAAAGGAAAACAAAAGATTTATTCTTTACTTCCCATCAGCTGACGATATCCAGCCACTTCCCAGGAAGTAGGACTGTAGTACATGTGGTGGTTGCTCCAGAAGACAAATGTCATAATAACAAATGCCCTCTCTCCTCATTCTTTCTCTTAGCTTTTATTGCTGAGCAGACATCATATGACCCAAGAATATCTCTTGGATCAGTTTGGATCAGCTGCCGTGGCTGTGTCCCATCTCAAGATCTTGCCCACCTCCAGCCTACCGGGTCAGGTGGGGGGAATGTTGGAGATACAGCCTTGGTGCTGTATGAGCACTGTTCAGCAGGAGCCAAACCACTGCTGTGTTACCAACACCTTTTCTAGCTGCCAGTACAGAGCACAGCACTATATGGGCTGCTGTGGGGAAAATTAAGTCTGTCTCAGCCAGACCCAATACAGAAGGATAGGAAAGGCTGCAAGCTGTAGTTGAAACTTGCTATAGGTATGCGTGCTCAGAGGGATAACAGAACAGACAAAATGGCTGCATGTGAATCTCTAATGTTTTAAATTTCTATTAATTTTAGGTCGCATGTTGCTGAATGATTCAAAAAAAGGGCCCCCTCATTTACACTATCGCCGCCCCTATGGCTGTGCAGTGCTGAGCATCATGGATGTACTTCAGTCAATCTCTGAAATAAAAGAAGAAAAGGATTTTGTTCTCAAAGTTTACACGTGAGTAACTCCTAAAGGAAGAAGGTTAGGAAAAACACTTTGTATATGTTGAGTGATGAGATACTAAAGAGATAGTAAATATCAGGGTGCCATTAACTGCATTTGCTGCTTTATCGTCTTCACAAGGTGAACTAGTGCTGCTGGCACTAGTTTTTGCTCCTTTATTGTTCCAAAAGCTCGTAGAAACGAATGAATATTATCAAAGATGTTTCAGGTATGTGAAATGCTTCAGAAATTACTGAGTATTTCCCAAATCTGTGTGATATGCAAAGGTGCACTTTTATTACTGTGATGTATTTAAAATCTGCTAAGCTGAAAGTGAAATAATTATGCAGTATTTCTCCTGATGAAGGGAATAGGTACTCATACCCCATCTCCTATTCATTGTCAGTCATGGTGACCAACCAAAGAAGTAGAAAACAACTGAAGTCAACAGTGTGTGACCAAAATCTCAAAGCAAGCCAACATTTTTTGAGAAAAAATCTGTCTAAAGTTATTTGTGATTTTGAACTTTAAACTAACAAATTCTCATTATGAAAGGTGGTCTCACACTTGTAATAAAGAGGCAACAGACAAACTGTCTGGAGACTGCAGGGAATAGTTAAGTCTCTTGTCAGTGAGGATAAATACTGGCATGATCTGCTTTGCAGATTGCCTGAGATACAACTGACATTATTTAGCAGTCTGTAGCCACTATTCTGAGTACTAAGATAACTTGGGGGGGGTTATTCTTCGAGAAGTGTATTCAGCAGCAGAAAGTTTGGCATTCAAGGGAGCCTGTAAATGAAAAATGGCTTTTACTGTTCACTGAAAGATTCTTGGATATTTCTTCATGCATTAGAAATCTGCAAGTCCAAAGAAAAGTCTCTCAGAGTCAGTTCTTCCATTCTTTTTTTGCCAACAGTTATGAAAACTGCAGCAAAAAAGTTGCAGGGAAGAAAATAGTCATTTTTCTTCTTTTTGTCAATAGAATCTGGGTAATCTTGGCGTTTTGTCAGCGTTCAGTTTCAGCTTGTCTCAAACCAGTGGTTTTTGGTTATATAGTTTATGTTAATATTGGCCTTGTAGCTATGGTGTTAATATACTGGAACTGCAGCATTTTGAATATTTACAGTAATGGAACATTCTGAATATCAGATTTCTTTTTTATGCCCTTTTAATGCATTTTTAGCTTCTTACTCACTGAAAAATCAGAAAAATCTAAACTACTGGATTTCTCCATCTGTTGGTGACGAATAAAAGTACTGCAGCCAGTTAGAGCAATCCAAAGTCCTAGTACTATGGTCAGCAAAATCACAGGTTAGAGAGCTTCCCTTTTCTTCCTCTTAATCTGAAGTGCTTTGTTAATACGGATTCCCTTCACACCACTGAAAGTACCAACTGAAATGGTTAAGTAGGTTTATACCAGCTGTTGTTCTTCATATCTGCTTCCCCGCAGTCTTTGTTTTCAACATCCACACACAGCCATTACTGCCTTCCCAGAGAGGAAGTAGAACCCATAACAGAATTCAGCTCTGTAATCAGATGCTTATAATTTTTTACATTGTTGTCATTTCTTTGGTTTGTAATAAGTCTTGTACATCATTGGTTTATGTTACTGCAGTTTCTTTGTAAACATCTAACAAAAATGTTCAGAAGGGAAAACAGATGTATCTGAAGGGCACCAGCTTACCCATTTTGCAGCTTTCATAGCTGTTGGTCTTCCATGACAGAAAGTTTTCACAGGTTTACCCACTTGCATATTCTCTTTGCACATTCTTTTAGCTAACCTACCTTTTCTTGCTTTTATAGGCTAAAATTGAAATGACAGATTTTTGTCCTTTGTAAGTTTAAAGTTATATGTGAATGCTTAAATGCTGAACTGATTTTTTTACCTGCTGTTCTCATTTTGATTATTGTTAAAATGCCTCAGGCCAACCCAAAAACATCATAAAGATGAAATAAAGAGGGAGGTGTATTTGTGTTTTTAAAGAAGCAGTAAAAGACATTCTTTTTGTACGCTATCTAGCTAAAGCTAAAGCTTACAGCTGCCATAAATGAGGCAGTCAGCATACAGCCAGAAAAGCCTTTTCATGGGGAGAAGCTGGAAAAAATTTGAGAGACTGAAAATCTAACAAAGGCTGAGACAAATAACATGGTGTTTCAATGGAGACTTTTGCTGGATCCACAAGAGGGAATACTTATGTGAGGAAAAAAAAATCAATTTACTTCACCAGTATTTCTCAGCTTGCCTTATTATTGTTAAAGATTTATGGCTGAAAAATACTTCTTTCTCACAGTCCAGATTTTCCTGTTTGCTAATCCTACAGTCATGTTTTAATCTTACTAAGAGGATATAGTACCACTGCTCTAGTTATAAGCTCATTATGTAAAAGCATGAAGGTTTACTTTTATAATTCTTTTTAATAATATACATGTAAAATATTTTACAAGTGAGATGGAAACTAAATTCTCAATCCATTTTCATGTTTTTCATGATTTTTTATCTTTAATGGAAAGTTTTCATCATTGAACTCCTTGTGTCAGTCTTCCCATTCCCCTAAAAACTTCGCCTATTTCTGTTTCATATTATCTTGTCTTTATTTATTTTGTCCTATTTTCTCACAGTCCTTTTATTTCCTCCTTCTCCAGCACTAGCTCTTAAAATTCCTACCTCTTAATGTGGTGTATTGCCTGAATGCCTTTCCCTTTTGTTAATTCAGTTGTTGCTATTTGCCCAGCTGGACGAGAGTGTACATCGCATTTCTGTCCCCATCTGTCTGACATCAGGGTCTGATGTAGTATGGCAAACATTCCAAATGGTAAATTTACTGTAGAACCAGCCAACCTGAAAAGGTGATGGATGGCTCAGGAGAAAATTCTTGTTTGAACGAGAAATAGATTTTGTAATGTATTTGGTATTTAGACAAGTAGAATGTTAACACAATAAAATGCATTACAAGCAAGTGGTTTTGGGCCAGCATTTCCAACTTGGGAGAATATTATTCTTCTTTGTGTTCAGGAAATGTAAAGTGCAGCTTACGTTGGTAGTTGGTACAAAACTAGCTTTAAGCTATCTTCACAGTCCGTTGATTTTGGGTTAACTTTGTTCCAGGTTAATTTGCAGACATAAGTCACTGGAGGCTGAAATCTATTTTAACTTGCCCTCCAGAGGCTGAGCAACTAAAAAATTACCAGAGGTTAGAAACTTTCTGTAGTCTCATCTGTAAGAATGGAGGATGGTACAGGATTTGTCCTAGAGGTTATCTCTCTACATTAAGGAGAATACTGTTTGCAGTAGGAAAAATTACTTTTAATGTCTTGGCAGTGTGAAGATAATTATTATTTTTTCAACAAGTAAGTTGAACATTGGTTGAAGTTCTGAGTTGGCACGGAGCACCACAATTATTGAAAGGGGGTTTGTACTGTCCGTTAATGCCTTAGCTCTGTTGTGTTTTGGCTTTGAGAGATTGTTTGAGTACAAGTATAGTCAATTTGTCATACTGTTAAGTTCTGGAAGTTTACTTCAGTGCTGACCTGTCTTGAGTTACTGTGTGGATATCTTCTGTCCCCCCAGAAAGGACATAGTAGTTACAGAAGGTATGGAGTTAAAATGTTTAGTGTCAAAGCATTGTTTATGAGAGAGATTGAGAATGTGTGGAGCTTCAGCTTGGAGAAAAGTGGTAGTGGGAAGGAATACAACCAACCAAAACTTAAAAAGTCATGGTGGAGGGTAAATTGTTGTTCATGGAATACAACTGTAGAGAAATAAAGGATATTCAGTGAAATTCGTAGGAGATGACATTAAAAAAGATGGAAGTACTCTTTAGAAAGCAGATAATGATCATCTGGGTTGCACTGGCCGCAGGGTGTTGTGAAGACAGTCAGCAATAGCAAGTCCAGAGGGCATTAGACAAGTTCTTGGACAAGTCCATAGACAGAGGAATAGGAACAGACAAGGATTTACACTCTAACATCCCTAATTTTTGGCTTTGGATCCTAAACAGAAGTGTGGCACTTCTGACTCAAGTGCCCAAGATCCAGAAAGAATCAAGCATTCAGGTGAACTTTTGCTGTGTCCTGCTTTGCTGGCTCTCTGCTCATGTGATTTTTATTCCTTTTTTTGCGGTTGTTGTTAAAAGGAATCTGTATTTCTCCATGACTGGAAAGGAAACTGAAACATCTGCTCTGGTGCTCTCAGCCATCTCTGTTGCAATGTAATTTCCAAAATGCTGCAGTGTCCCTAATTTCCCTCTCCAGAGTCTTGCCATCAGAGTAATGAGAATATCCATAGAGCTATAGATAAAGTCATTTACAGAAGACTTTTTTTTTTTTCTTTTATGTTGTTGCTCCACTTCAGAATATTTCTACATAAAGCATGGACTGGAGCAGTAAGAGATAATGGGTTTGACTTTCCACTGCGCAGTTACACCGTCTGATTTTATGGTGATGGAGTAGCATCATGCTGCGGTAGAGAGTGTTGCCCATTCTTTGTTATATTCATATCTTGTTGTTGTCTTTATAATTCTTATGAACTTGTTTTTTGGAGATAATACATTTCAATTTGAGGAAACAGTCCTGAGAAAGGTTAAGAATAGAGGAGGAAATTGGAAGTTAGCCATAAAAAAAACGTACATAAAGAAACTCTCATGTAAGTGCACACAATGTTATGCGATTAGTCTGAAGTCTCCAAAATTACTAAGGGCATTGGAATGGTGATGGGAGATGTTAGGAGCTGCTGGATCCAGTAGCCTGACAGAGGTAAGGCTGCCACAGCAACATGCCCCCAGGTCCAGCCAGGCACAAGGCTGAGCCTGTATTCTGTGTGTGCATGCACACCATACATATACTTAGAGCCTGCCATGCAGATCAACACAGGCAGAAAGTACACACTAATACTAACACATCCACCACCAAAGGCCTCATCCTATTTTCCTTTCTAGCTTAGTAGAGTAAGAACTTGTTAGTGGAAAACATACGTACATATGCACACTACAGACTCCTCCAGTCTGTTGTTTTGAACACTCTGTTCTGTCACAGGGCATGGCCAGACAAGCATACTGACAGCAAGCTAACCACATATGCATGGACTATTTTATACCATTATCCTTCTATTTCCCTACGGTTTGTATAAAGTCTTGAACAATTCCAAATGCTCTTCCCCAGCATCCTGTAATGAGTCATCTATCACCAAAGGCAGTAGCCCATTTCAGTCTTTAAAGGGATCAAAGCTGACTGATCTTGCTGGATTTTAACCTGGACAATGTGCTGAACATCCTCCCGTGGCAGATATTGTTCCCCACTTGCCATTGTTCCTCTTCTCCTTTGTGTTCAAGATGAGCCTTTAATTGCATATCCTAATAGGAAAGATAAGAGTTAGTAGGAAATATTAGAACAATTTTGTTTTTAGGTGCTGCCATTAGGTGGTCATCTTGGTAGGATGCACATCCAGCAGGTTTGAATCTGATTGATCAAGGGCAGCCAGCTGTCCTGCCTGAATGTTGCTTGTGTTACAATCCACACACCAAATTGTTGTGTGTTCATGGAACTGATATTAGCGACTGAATTTTTCCTGCTGAGAAAATATCGAGTGGAAAAATGAGAAATCTGGTGTCAAATAATTACATTGTCATTTCTATCCTAGGAATGGTTTGAGGATTTACAGGTGGTAACATAAGAAATGAAATATAACAGTATTTAAAGATGCTTTTAAAAATTACGTCTAGATGAACAGAGAGTTGTAAAAATGCTCCTTCAGAAGATGATGTACATACAGAAGTATACTTTATGGTGTTATATATCTTCATTCTGTAGCTTGGGCAGGGGGATGCATCATGTTTCAAGGAACTCTGTAAAACATGTGGGTAAGCAAAAGTCTTGTAAATTATTTAGATACTAAAAAATAGGGTTTGATTTATTCTTTCATATTTCACTTCTTGATTTTAACTTTTTTGTATCTTACTAAAAAAAGGTAATAAATGACAAGAGTTAATTTCAGCTTCAAATTAATTCATGCAGAGAATTCAAATAGGATGTCCCGACTTTTCTTCATTCTGTCATAATATGAAGACTGAAACAATGGCTTTGATAACAGAAAAATCACCACAGATTCCAAAGTGTCCATAAAAAGGAGAATAACCATTTGGGAATGTTTTGTTTGTGGAGTGTCTTCCACTTTTAAACCCAAGAGTTATGTGGGATTTCTCTCGTTCATAAAAATCCCACAACCTTTCCAAAACCTTTCGTGTTATCTCTACAGCAAAGTTGACTTCCCTGACCTAAGATGATTCGGCGTAAAGCTTTTAACTTGAATTAGTGTTCTTTTATTTTAGGTGTAACAACGAAAACGAATGGTGCCAGATCCATGAAAACATTATTCGCAAGTCCAGCACCAAATACACAGCACCCAGCTCAAACTATGGTAAATATTGACTTGTACATTTTTGTCATAATAACAGCCGAAGATTTCCTTTAGGAAACTGCTAATTATTTATGGCTAAGAAATTCAGTGAGATGCAAGATTATGTATAGCTGAATTTTTCTTTATGTGTGGTGATTTAAAAGTTCAGCTGAAGTTAATTCACATTCAGTTTACAGGTGAAAATCTGTGTCATGTCTGTCAGTTTAATCAGGAAATAAGAAAACCCCAACCCCTGATACTTTTCCTTCTCAGATACAGCTGACAATAGCATTAATTCAGCATGCTAGATTTCCTTCATCGTTATATCCGTAGTGTTATTTTTATCTCAAGAGAGGTCAGCAATGAAGAGAGAAAGTGGCCTGTTATAGTATTAGCTTACTTTGAGTATTCATTTATTGGCTGTTACAGTTACTGAGTGTAACCATGCTTCTGAAAATTGCTAGCCCATGGGAGGTTACAGCATAAGCAGCAATCAGTATTGGCAGAACTCCTTTAAAAGGTGGGGTTTTGTGACACTGACCTAAGTCACTGTGACCAGACTTGGCTCTACAGGAAATGGATAATTTAGATTTTATTCATCAGAGTTCCCTTGAGTAAAACTGTCTTCCTTTTCATCCTGTATTCCCTTGAAAGTTCCAGGTATAGCACATATCCAGAGCTTGCTCTCCTGAGGATACCATGCATTCTTGTCAAAAGAAGCAAAACCAGGGGTTAAATTTGTCTAACATTTGTCTGACTGCTCAGAAAATCCTGGCTCTCCGGAAAACAAGCAGCGGTTTTGTGCCTACAGATTAGTTATCAAGAAGACTCTCTGTGATAGTTGCAAGTGCTAAATGTTTCAATTCATAGTTCATGAGAATAGCTGTCTTGGCAGGGGTTTTGCTACCTTTCAAATCGCTTTTTATTCTCGTAGCTAATGACAGGTAACTGTGGAAAGTGAATTTTGTCTTATCTTGTTACCTTATTTAATGATTTCTGCAGTTTGCTAATTCAGAGAGATCGTTAGTGTTCCATCCCAAATGACCCAGCCCATAGGATACAGTTCTGCTTCATTACAGCTCGCTTTGCATTCATTACCACATGCCTGATTTATCGGCGTACTGATGTCCAAATACTGATATTGTCTTAATTTCATTTGTTTGCATACGAAGTTTATTGAGGTATTGTAGTGGAATATGCAGTTCACACTCCTGTAGAAGATCTTAAGTACAACAATAAACAAATAAAACAGTCCTTAGGTTTGGAACTTTATTATATGCAAAGCAGGTCTCCTTCCCTGCTGTTCTTCGTGTTCCAGCTAAGGTCATCCACTGCTTATCATTAAAACATTTTCCTGAATTATTTATAACTTGGAAACTTGGGCTGTTTGCATTTATTTCCAGGGCCAGGTGTCTGCCTAAAACTTTCATTATTTTTTCCCAAGCACTAACTTTTTTGAAGAGCAGAAAGAAAGGCAAATAGATAGTTTTTGACTCTTGCCTTTGGCTTTTAAGAATAATTGTTTCAAACATTTCATTAAGATCTAGTACATCTCTGGGGCAGGAGGTTGGAACTTGATAGAGGTCCTGTGGGAAGGGCAGTATTGCAGGCTGACATGATTTAACCCTAAGTAGTACAGTTTGGGCCTCTGAGAACCTGCTCTTACAGGAAGGAGCTGCTCAGTTCACAAGTGTGATTTTATCTTGAAGAAAAGCTCGTGGGTTGCTCCTCTCCCCACCTTCCCAGGTCTTGTAAAAAAGTCAGCTCTCAGACCTGCTAGAAGACGTAGAAAAAACCCAAAAGGATAGGCTGGATAGGAAAAAGGACTGGAGAGTAGATTTACAAAACCTTTTAGGGAAGTTATTTGGGGTGGAATATGTGAGAGGATGTCATGTAAGTAATGTATGTAATACTGTGTTGGAAGATCACATTGCCTATTTCCTCTAGTGACTGATTTTTGTAGGTAACAGATTGATTCTAGTCCTATTTGTTAAGCACTGTGGGTGCTGCGAGTGGGGAGGTCTGAACTTCCAAATTTGTTCCACTCCTTTCTGCTGGAATTTTTAAAATTTATTTTCATTTGTTTGGTTTTGATAGCAAAAGAGGATCTCAAATGAACAAGTTTCTCCTGTAAGTGGCAAAAATAATCAAGACTGATTTCTAAAGAATTTCTCTCATGTTCTGTTAAATCTTCTGTACACATTCACACACAGATGTACACTCCTGGGTGATACTCAGTGGGTTTGAATTTTTTCCATGGTTACAAAGCCTCTGTTTTCCCTGCAGTGCTTTGCAGTGCTCTTCTGCCTACTTAGCTGGACAGTTGCAAGTCCATGTTTTGGCAGCCTTTGAGTACATACATGCTGATTGTCCAGCTGGCTGGTTGGCCTCTCTTTTCCTTTGCTTCAAAGCTTTATGCTCTTATTTTTCATTCCAACTCCCAATATTCATAAAACTTATACAATCTCCATGTTACCTAGGTATCTATTTACTTGCCAAATTTGGCTGAAGCTAAACAACAGGCCTGTATATTATTCCAGGGGAAGAGAGCAGAAATTGGACGGGAGGCTCATGATGTTACTGGTTCCATTCCTCATGTAACTTGTCTAACAAAATGGTGATTTGTTGCAAAACTCATATATTAATTTTAGGAAATGGCAGAACTTTAGGTGGCTCTTGCAAGATTATGTATACAAGGCACTGTTTGTTTCAGTATGTGTTGTTCCAGTCGGTGAACAGAGAGGGCAGAAAGAACTATTGACTAACTATCATTCATTGAATGAGATAAAGATTGTGGAAAATTACTGTGTGAGCAAAATTCTCATTGGTATGTGAAGCTGGTAATGTATGCTCAGCAGATGAGACTAAGCTTCTTAAGCTTCGTTCTGGCATTTTCTGGTATCATAATTCTTGACTTTGTCGCTTTACCAATACATTATACTCATTTTAAGGGTGTAGTGTGCTATAAATAAAAGCAACTAGAGAAAGCAATTGGACTGAGGTTTACCATGTAATTAGTCCTAGTCAAGCTATATATAGTTGATACACTAAGAGGTTGCATTGAAAGACCTGGTTGATAAA
>JANHGB010017121.1:2628-19170 GCA_026283785.1 Coracopsis vasa
CATTTTTTCCTGAAGAAACTGTTTCCTATTTAGTTTTCCCAGATGTAACAAATCCACAACAGCATGAGATTTACAGTAAAATTATTTTAACTCATTGCTTATGATTATTTCCCAAGAATGATGAAACTATTTTTGTAACTATTTTAGAAAATATCTGTGTAACATATTTTTAGTTATACAAGAATTACTATATATATTATTTATAAGTTTATTTTTGCTGCTCACCAGTGCCCATATACAATTTGTAGCTCTCAATTGCCTCCAGGTTTTGTGAGAGTAAACACGATCTCCTGGTGTTCACTTGGTGGGGTGGATACGAACAGCTATGTGTCAGTAGAGCCATGATGTAATTATTGCAATGAGTCACCTAGCATTTTCCCATGTGTTTCCTCCATTTTGCAGTTTAACATTTCAAGAACAGCAGGGTTCAATTTGTCTCATAGCTCTTTATTTAAATTCTTTCCATATCAAACCCAAAATTTCTGGTACTGGTACCACATTTCAGTGTTAATTTTCTTAATTAATGGGCAGATTTCCAGGCATTTAATCATGTCCCATGTGTCTGTGACCAAGGAGCACCTCTCTGTTGGAGGTGTAGTGGTGTAGGTTGACAAGTGTGTGAGCTCTGGGCAGACAGGGGTGTATATAAAGCCTGTCTCCTTGGTAAGCTACAGTGAAAAAACATGGCAGTTCCAGTGGTGGTAAGATGTGTGATTACATTCTGATGCCTTAGCAAGAGGTCTTGCCCGTATACTGAGCCAAAGTTTGTTTTTAAGGAAATAAGAGACGCAGAGCAAGTGTGCGCACAAACAAGATGTCCCAGTGACATGCTAATTTTTACCTGTATAGAAAAAAAGATGTGGAAGAGAGACTGCTTCCCAAAATAAGCATTCTGTATTCTAGTATAGCCAAATACAGAGCCATATATCTATCTATGTGTATTCCTTGATGAAGAATTACATCATGAAAATTGTAATGTTACATCCAAGACAGGTTAGCAACAGACAGGTTTAGTGACAGGTCAGGGCTGGGACAGTAGTAAATGTAGTGGACTTTGGATTTGTCCTAGTTCTGCAATTAGTTCGATAATACCTGAAATACTGTGTTAATTTCTGGATGTTATCAAGAGAAAACTGGGAAAATATTTTGAAGAATGAAAATGATCTGAAAATGATCTAAAAATGCGTTGAGTGATTTGGCATTTCCTTGCAAAAAGAAGGGTGAAGACCTGACCACAGCTCCTGGGCTCCTCCACAAAGATAGGGAGCTATTGAAGGGAGTAGGTAAAGATTCACAGGCTGGTAGTTTGAAATTTAACTGGTTAACAAAACTGAAAACTCAATTCTACCTGCTGCTTCTGTAACCGTTATGGCCACTGTCCCTCATGCTCCCTACGTGTGTCTTAGGAGGCACAGACACTTTAACTTTTCAAATCCCTTTGTGGGCAATAGCGACTGAGCACAATGCAGGAAGAAAAAGAAAGTCAGCATTTTCTGGTCAGAAAGCAGCTAATGGTCTTATTTAACAGCTGCTTTAATTATTCTGTTAATTATAGACTCTGTGTTAAAATTCACAGATCCAACGGGAAGGTTAACCTCTGCAAAGTATCTTTTATGCAAATTTCACTTGAGGCAGCCATTAATCTGAAAAGATGCTGAAACACTTAAAAATTTTGATAGCCATTTGAATGTTTGTTTTTTGATTTTAAAACAATAATAACAAGGCTTTCCACTTTGAAAGTAACACAGCTGGCCAAGTGAGTGTCATCTGAAATATAAATCCTTTAAAGTATGAATCTACAATGGGAAACCTGTCAGAGTTTTAATTATACTGCTGTAAAAGCCAGTCAGTGTTATCATACAGCAGCACTGTCACATGGAGCAGGAGTCACAGGAATGTTTTTGCCAACTGCTGCCTCAGAGATCCTTTCCTAAACAGGAACAAACCAGGGCTTGTAACTGCAGTGCTGCAATTACATCAATAAAGCTGCAAATTCTTAATATCTCTGCATTAGATGGGCAGTGAAAGCTTTCTCTTAAGCTGCTGCAGTGTACTCAGTCCCAGAGCAAATACTCTGTGGGCTGCCTTGGCAAACGCTTTGTAATGACAATCACTCCTATTGCCTGTTCTGTGTGCAAGCAGAAAAAGATTAGACAACAAGTGTGAAAGGGGCCGACAAACTGCTAAAAGCTGCTCTGCTGTGGACACAAACAGGCTAGTGCATATGTCAAAGTTGGTAGACTATGTACCCATGATCTGTAACAGATTTCAATAGAAGAATCAGCACAAGTAGGGTTATCCAATCTGTCTTCTGTCATCTTCTATGACTAATTAGTCACACTAAATACCTTGTAGATGGTTATTATTTTAAAAAATACTGCTTTTTGGCATGCACATTCACTAAAATAATGTTTTGCTTTCTAACTGAAATGAAAATAATAAAAAACTGAGTCAAAAGTGCTTCTTTTTATTTATATATATATATATATATATATTTGCGCAAAGCCAGAACAAAACACTTTCTATAGGGAAACTAACCTTAGTAGAGTGTCATACAAAATCCTTTGCGATATTTTGGTAGCCCTTAGTTGGCTTTTGGCCTGCACACTTGCAGCCTTTGCAGTCCCCAGCAAGGCACTGTGAATGGTTGGACACTAACAAGTACATTAGTGATCCTAATGTGTTCCCTGTGCTCTGCAGCAGCCTTTCCTGTACCTTCCAGTAACAGGAAAACCAGTGCTGGTAGGGAGCTGGGGCTGAGACCCTCTTTGGCTGACTGTGGGCAGCTCGAAGTAATGAGACATTCCAGCTATGTATCAGCATCCCACTGCACCTCAGTTGTGTACCAGTATCCCACTGCACTGCAGATATCTACCAGCATCCCACCAAACCTCGCAGCTCACACCAGAAGCAAACTCAGAGATGAAATTCAACAGTCTCGGCCTTTAGGGATTAGCAAACTGGAGCAGAGTGAAGGCACAAACCCACCATGGTTTAGATGTGGCCAATCACCCTTAGCAGCAGGTACCTCACTTCCAGGCTCAGTTTCCTCACTTCTTGTTGATTTCTCTTGATCCACTGATTGAAAATGTCTATAAGTGTTTGGTAATACTTAGTATTCAGTGAACTTGGTTACATATGTAAAGTATAAGCATTCAAATGTGGCCATCCAATTAAAATAAAAGTTTTATGTCATCTTTGACACTTTAATTTTGTCTGCAATAATCCCTTAGCATTTGCTTTCAGGAGGAAAACATAAAAACCACTTCAGTACTGCACAGGTTCAGATCACAGAACCCCTCAGAGGCCTAATGCAGTTGCACTAAATTATTATTATTCATTGCTGTGTCTGACTTTAATGTTGTTACAGTATTTTCATTACCCTTTCCTTATACATTAGGCATATTATGTCTTAATTCAACGCTCAACTGCCAGAATAGTTGAAATACAATTTCCTCCTTCAATTCTGTTACATTCTCTGATGTGTTGTATATTTCTGTAATTGTAATTTTTGACAAGGTAACTAGACATATTTTTCTATTCTCTCAGGAAAGAGAATGTTTGTAAAATAAAGGGAACCCTATCCGAATTCCAAAGCTGTGTCACCTTTTCCCAAAAGACAATGTGATACACCACCTGGTAACAAACTTCAGGCACTACTGTCAGAGCTTCAATTCTCTTCTCCTTCTAGCTTTCCTAAGTTTAACATAATGATAAAATACTTTGAGTCAAATTTGTCCTCAGCCTGTTAAAATTTTCAAACCCAAATCTTTTAATCATCTCTGCTTTTTTCATGCTAAAATAGCTGACCTCTTTCTTCTTCTTCTTCAAATAGGGTGCTGAGAAAATTCTACTAATGAATGAATCTGGGGAACTGCAGGATCTCTTAACCAAAATTGAGGTAATTGTATTTCTGCAAATAAACATAAGAAATTGCATTGGATATTTTCACTTGAGTAAATTTCCTGTTTTAACAGTTCTTTTCTTCTGTTATGAACTTATGATCCCAAATGTTTTGTTTTGTTTTTCTCTCTTGAATGAATGATATCAGAGTATCACAACCCAATTAGTTTGAGAAAATGTGAATGACAAGAACATCAAACCAAAATGTCCATCCTTATTTTCTCTTGATTTTGTCACAGCAGGAAAGTCAAGTAATTTTTACTTTCCCATAACTTTTTACACCATTTTTAATATTTAACCTTCACCATGCCCTGAGGGAGTCAAGCCTCTTGTGTGGATGCTGAACCCCTTCCCTGTGTACTGCAGTGAATACGCTGGGTACCTGCACATCTGCATTCTGACCAGACCTAGAGCTGAGCATCTACAAAATCTGGACAAATGCTGGAAGTTTCCAAATCCATCAATTTGCATGGATTTCAAATTACTTGTTATCATGCTTTTTTTCCAGCTCTTAGCTTGCCATGTACATTGAAGTTCTCTGGGATAAGTTTGCCTCTTATTGTGATGAGCTGATGCAGGCTGCCTGAAGACGCTTGAAGTATGGGTCTGCTCCCACAGCTTTGCTGTAAGCTAGGAGCAGTACCAGTCACCAGTTTTCTGCTGGTCTTGTGCTCTTGGCTGCTCAAAGCATTTTCTGTTTTCCTTTGGATAGTCTGCAGCAAAGAACATTTTGGGGAGACCTGTGTCATAATGTCTGGGTTATATGGGTAGCTGTGTCCTTAGAAAAGGAATGTATTGCTATTAATTATCTTGTTATTTTGAAATCACCCTTAACCAAATTAAGATAACACATAAACTTCAGAAGTATGTAGTATCAACATTAAAAATAGATAATGAGGATATGACATTTGTAAAAGACACTGATGAAAAAACAAAGAAAGGTATATCTAGTTAATTTAACGCCAAAATTTTTCCTTCCCTGCATTTAGCCAAGCTACAGCATATGCTTTCCTAACATGCTCTCAGTAACTCTTTGTATACCATACAGCTTTGAGTTTATCACTGTGTGAGGCATGTTGGTTTCTCACAGCCAATCTCCTTCTTGAGCTCCTCCAGAAGTTCCAGTCAGGCTGAGCCCAAGGATTGTTCACCCCTGTCTTATTCAGGAGATAGATTTTTTAACACTGTCCAGCAAATCATGAACTGTCTCATCCCTTAACAGTACAGGTGGTACCTTTACATTTGTGTGGCCTGTTTCTTAACTCAGCAAAGCCTTCCTTGCCTCATGACTTTTTATGTGTTTCTGTATAAAATGCAGAAGAACCTGTTGGCCATATTGAACCACATTGGATAGCTAACCAGAAACTATGAAACAAAAGTACAGATATGATTAAAACATGCAGCATTCTTATAGATGAATACAAAGATTATCTAATACACATCCTTAATATGTTTCATTATTTTGGAATTAAAGATCCTCAGATCCTGCTTTGGGGGGTCCTATAACATTATTACCTAGCAATGTGTGTCCTAATATTGGGACAGAAATTGCATCTCTAAACCAAACAATGCCAGACTACAGAAGACTGATAACTGCTTATTGAATACAATCACTGCTTCACTGGCTTTTGTTTGTTTGTTCATTTGGCTTTTTTAATAGATTTGCTACAGTTGTAAGGGTCAGTCAAGTTTTTCCATTATTGAAGATGCAGAAGGTGATGGCACAAACTCATCATATCAAGAAAGGAATGGCCGTTTTTCAAGGAACTGAGCTAAAGCAATTTTTCATTTGTTTTTTTGTCAGTTCTGTTAACTACATGGAAAGGTAGTTATTTACAAACCTAGCAAACAATAATGAATATAGAAATTAAAATGTTATTCTCTTAAAATTTTTAGATTATTTTCAGTAATGTCCAATGAAGTAAAATGCAATCATATATTCTAAAAGACGTGAGTACTTCTGAGATAGAAGGATGTTAATTTTACATTAAATACTTATTAAAAAGTTAATAGCAACTTTTTAATTAACATCTAGCTAATTAAGTAGCTTGCATGATGAAGAAGAATAGCAAGTTTATGAGCTACTGAGCAAAAAGTGCCTTTTTTTGTGTGTTCATCTGAGTTGTCAATAAGTGAATGCTATTATTAATGGTTTTGCAGAAAACACTAGTTTTCTCTATGAAGCTACAAGAAGGACTGTCTTATCTGTATATATTTTAGTATACGCTGGTAATAATTTGTGACTGATTTTCTAGTGGTGCATGATTCCTCAGACTATGGAATGGTCTGGATTTTTCTTCCTTTGTCAATAAATCTGTAAAGTGTTTACTCAACAGTGTAATGTTAAAGCCACTTATCTGCACTGTGGTAAGTAGCCAACTTGGTGTACCTTTTATTTCTCTGATAAAAAACTTTAAGGCTATCATTAAACAAACCAGCCACATTTTCAGCAAGTTAAACTTAAAAATGTCTTTGAATTCTCTTCTTGTGTTCCTCAATGACTTTAATCCAATACAAAATAGAGTAAAATTATTGTTTTCCTCAGGAATTAGGACAATTGAGAAGAGAGCCCAAGCCTTGCTTGCAGCAATTTTCTCTAGGTGTAACTGTTGGATACAGATAATTCTTCTTTACACTTAAAGCTTCAGCATTCTACACCCATGAATTTGAATACACTACTTATTTCCTCAAGCAGTACTTGTCAGAAGCTATGAATTGCTTTCTGATATGATCAACTCTAACTGTAATGGGAACAATATATTCAGCACATGCCCGCAAATGCTAGAAGTCATTATATCTTAATGTACAGCATAGGAAATATAACATCAACATAAACTGCCTAGAGTTTAGATTCAATCAACTGCAATGCTTCTTAGAATCGATCTAGACCTAAACTATATCAGTGTACAAAAACTATCTTTTAGCTAAGTATTTTGGCAAGTATAAACACAGGCTACTAAGGTATAATGTGACAGATGATCCTGCAGTGAGCCTCTCTGACCATTGTATATGGATCTGACCAAAGGAAAAGGCGGACATAATGGTCTTCCATGGTGGTATACTGTGAGATAGGGCAGTGGGTGTTGCTCAAGATGGGAACCAGAATGTGTATTCTCATCTGTCCTGAAGCCCTCATTTTCTAAAGCTTATGGCAGTTGATAAGGTAACATTTTTGTCTTTCTCACATTCTTCTTTGAGCAGAGAGTCCAGCATCCTCATGAGTGCACCTCTTGTGGGGGCTTTGGTTTCCTGCCGTGCTCAGCGTGCCATGGGAGCAAGATGTCTGTGTTTCGGAACTGCTTTACAGACTCATTCAAAGCCCTCAAGTGTACTGCTTGTAATGAGAATGGGCTACAGCGCTGCAGGAGCTGTGCAGGCTAAGAATGGCATCTCCACATGTACAAACTCATTTTATGGCACTGCACCGGTTTGTAATATGATTTTTTAAAATTAATCTGTTTATCCAATTCAGTCAATAAAACTCCATTTGTAGTATACTTCCGTTTGTTTGGTCATTTCTGCTGTTTTAAACTTAGGTCGCTAACCATATAACGAACTCTGAAATATATTTTTCTCCTTCCTTTATAAAGACATTTGTAGTCTTCAAAAGTTATTGTATAATCAGTCCTTTGGATGTGGAGTCTTCCCTTTTTCTATAGGCTATCATCAGCAAGAGTACGTATTTCTGCATCATGCCCTCAACATTACAGCAAAAGGAAACTTAAGCTTCAGATAATTGAATAGTTGCTGCTTCCAAGATCAATGAGAATATAGATTTTGTGGTGTGGACTAGCCCAAGATGGCTGAATTCTGGCCTGAATTTTAAGTGGCAAGAGAACAGAAATATTTCTTAAAAGTCTATGTACCAGTTTTCTCTTTCAGTACTGCTTTGTGTTTTGTACTAAATAAATGTTGTTAGATAAAGTTACATAAACTTTTAATATAGTAGGTATTGATAACTGTTGTACTATCTCAGAGATTTGTGGTCCTATATATTACAGTAGGTCTTACGGTGATCAACTGAGAATACTAAATAGCTTTATAAATTGCACATAAAGCAACTGAGGATGAGATTGCTGCTTTTTCAGGTTAGTAACTGTTGTGGTTTGATAGCTAACCTGGCATAAGTGTTTTAGGGATTCTGTTCCCTACAGGAAGGCCACTTCTCTATCCCTAGACAATACAAACACTACACACACCTTTGTCATTTTTGGTGGGTTTCCCCAAGAGCATAAGAGACAGCAAACAGACTCATTGCACTGCATGCTCTCCACATTGAAGATATCTCAGTTTGGAATAGCATTTATGCACACTCACAGAGTACTTTTTAATAGGGTACTTTAATGGAGAGCTCCTTCTGCTTACGTAGATGTTGCACATCTTCCTCCTGTTCCTGCTGTCAGTTTGTACTTGCACAAACAATACTTAGGTTTCGCACGCTGTTGAAATTGGTGTTGGCTAAAAAAGGCTTCCATGGTAGGCATTTTATCCTGTCCAAACTGCTTTAGGCAATGTCAAGCCATGTAAATTTTTTTGCTTTTTGTTCATTCTTTGTAAGGATGTGCTCACGAGGGTTAGGTAAGTGGGGCTGGCTTTACCAGATGCTGCTTAATCTGGTGGGGGATCCCATTTTCCTTCTCACTTCTCCATAGAAACTTCCTTTGTCTGTGATAGGAAACTCAGCTTTCCTTTCAGTGCTTTGGGCACAGCACAGCTGTTGTATAAAATAGGATAGCTACAGCTGCACAACGTGTGGCTTGCGAAAAAAAGCCCCTTCTGATAACATTTGTGTTTCCTGATGCCTTATTTCCCCCACCTGAAACAACAGACAACAAACTTTCCTCCACCTCCGCTCACTTGCTTTGTCTAGAGGTGGCAGCTGTGCTGAAGAGTTGAACAAGCTGGGCTAACTTCTCTTTTTGACCATTTCAGTCTAAGGCAATTATGCATATTCTGTGAGATATTGAATGTGCAGGCTTGATTCTACTGCTCCTACAGCTTCTACAGTGAGGCTCAAAAGGAGTGTCCCGATGAGAGAGATTAAATTTTCTGCAGAGGTCATCCACAGTGCTTAGCATCACTCCAGCTATAAAACTCTGAACTGCAGATGTGCTTAACATATTACTGCCTGGGTAAGAAGAAAAGAAAGAAAATACAGTTCCCTTTTTCTATTTATTACTGTCACGTAGCCTCTATGTCTGGCTAATATTGCAGCCTAGGCTGCTATGATAAGGAATGGAATTTAACATAAATATTAATACCAATACGTAGAATGTCATCATTACTGATGCATGAAAACTTACTTCAGTTGTTAACATGCTATGGATCTAGGGAGTGAGCACATTCGCAGTAGTGAATACTGCGCTTAAGATGTAGTAAACAAATTTGTCCTCAAGGGAAATTACTGTTGAAGAAAATGCCAGTCTTTTTGCAGTACTGCAATTCCATAGTCTTCACCCCAAGACATTTTGCTTGATGAGGTAGTCCATATCACCATTCTTCTAGTGAAGAACCATGTGGCCAAACTTCTATAACTTGTCAAAATATGTTACGCATTTTCAGTTTCATTGAAAATGTTCTTCATTGACCTGGAATGAGGACTTGAAGCTGGTTTTTCCACCTCTCAGGCAACCAAAATATGACTTATTTTCAGAGTAAGACAAATATACTAGGAAACTAAAAGTTTATTTCCTGATTTATCTCCAGGGGCCATGAAAGAAACCTAGAGAGTCCTAGTCAAGGCACTACTTTTCCAACAGAGGCACTTAACTCCTGCAAGCAAAGATGCGGCAAAACCTACTTAGTTTTCCTTTTAGAAGGAGAAATGATGAAAACAAAAGGTCATGTTTAGTAAAATCTTTATTTTCAGAAGGAGAAATGATGAAAGCAAAAGGTCATGTTTAGTAAAATCTTTTTTTTCAGATGGTTTTTAAGTGAGACTAGAAGATAACAAAACACAGGAAACGTAGTGCTGTCAAATAGAATATTCTTCAGGCACTATATATTTCTCAAGACACCTACAACAAATTTCCAGTACTGGAAAAGTTCTTTTCTCCTCTGTCATCAACTGAATTGCCATCATTTTCTCTCCAGCTCTATTTTCCTTGTAACAGCCTTCATGAAAAACAAAATAAGTGTTTTTTTGTTGTTTTTTTTTAAAGAAGATATTTTTATTACGTGGTTTACCACCTTTGCTAGGGTTTTGGGTCTGACTTCTCAGCTTACTCTATCCTATAAGCACTGAAGGTGACAGAATGACAGCATTACTAGGGCAAACCTAGGAACCAGTTCAGGGGTATGACACTTCCTAGTATAAGGTAGGTATCAGGAAGTTAGCAATGCAACTTTCAAGCCAGTCTGAGAAAGGACAAAGAGATGCAGCTCAGGTCTGATTTACACCAGTATTGCAGCTTTGTTTTCAAGGAGTTAGCAGCAATCTCCTCTGATATGATAAATAAAATTAATTCAGCTTTATCTTTTTATAGGAAACTTTCTAAGTTCATTAAGCTCTGCTCCTCTTGTTTCTTCCCTCATCACTACACTGAAGTAAAGATCCAAGTAGATGTTCTTTGGATGTCGGCTCAGCATATTAACATATATTACAGCATCTATCAGAGAGCAAGGTAATCCATAGACTTTGCAAAGTAATATTTTTGATCCTGAGATCTTGAGTTCTCAATCCTGTAGTTTGCAGCATGCTTTCCAGTGGGCTATGTAATTTCCATACTTATATGCTACAGCCATCAGATGACTTGGCTTTACCAGGATTCACGTCTTAGGACTTGACATGATGCAACTTGTTCTCTGATTTTTCTATAAATTAAGTTTTTCACTTCTTTTTTTTTTTTTTTTTTTTTTCATGGGCTCTAGCTAGTGGTTACCTTCATGTAAAAGAACTGGAAAGTAGAAACTGAAATACAGGGAACTGGCTTCCACATCAGGGGCATGTGAGATCTCGTGTACTTGAAGCTTCTTGGTTAAATGCACGCCTTGCCATGGCAAAGGCTCCTACTGACTGACAAATAAAGGAATTGTTTCAGGTATAAACAACAAACACTTTGTGACTCTTGCTCTGGGGATTGTATATATCACTTTGACTGACTAAACAAATATGATGTTGCAGTATATAATGACCTGCAGAATAGACATGCTTTGGTGACTTCATGACAATTCTGAAAGGAGAAACCTTTTGAACTAACTTTACATAACTAGAGAAACTTAAAAAGAAATAAAAAGAAATAAGAAGAGTGTTTAAAACAGAGGGGGAAATGAAACAGATTTAGACAGAAAATACTAGACTGGATATGGATAACTTTCTCTGGTTAATTTTTGTGAAGGAAGCAGCTTCCTGTTGTGAGTAGAAGAAAATATAAATGAGTACTTTCTAAAACAAAATCAAATGCTGATGCGATAGGGGCTAGCAACCTAATTCATACCTGGCCCAAGATCTCTGCAGAGTTTAGGTGCCTGTTCAGTATCTACACACATTCATGCATGTGAATTCAGACCCATCTGAGATGAACAAATGCTCTGAGAAGTTGTGTATGTGAAATTTTAGTGACCAGATGGTGATTAGGAGATACTTTTGAGATTTCTTTTCCTGAAGTTTGGCTCCAAGGCTGAAGTAATAGGTTTTCCTCTGTACGTTTTGACCTAAAATCTTTTTTCTTCACTTCTTGTTATTAATATTGATCTGATGAATTTTAAGAAATGAATGAATATTTTTAATACGTGTGGCACTTTCCAAGTAAAAAGCCATGCCATACTGAAGAAACTAATGATATACGAAATTTCAACAGGTGATCACATGTTGACAAGCCTACATGTACTTTCATTTCACATAGTCTCAGGCTGGAATCTGAGCATATGTCTGGTCTTCTACTCTGCAGAGGATTTTACTGTTCATAAAAGCAGAGTGTAAGAAAATTTCTTACTCTAAATAGGGAGGACCACTTTAATGAGAGTGTTCATCTTCCTCATTTTATTTTTTTTGCAATAATTTTGGGGTATTTCAGAGTAATGTATTTCTCACTTGCATAGTTTAAGACCATAGTGATTATGAATTTGATCTAATATTACATTATTTAATATTACACCATATAATAAACATTTTTGTGTTTGCTCTGTTAGGGAGTAGCTTAGTTTTTTAACACACTAAAGAACATTCATTTGCTGTGGAAAAAATACAGCCTTTTTCAATAAAAAATAGTGTGTCTGGGAGTTGATTTCCATTCAATATCTGGTTGTTTCCTGGGAGTACTATTTCTAAAGATGCATAAAAGAGATAGACTGTCTTACTTGCCAGCAGCCTACTGTAATAAAGTATTCTATATTCACTTGAAATGATGAGAGTTTTTGCAGGCAATGCTATGTAAACTAGTTGCCTTTCAGCTCATATCTAAAAATTATATCAGACATAGAGCTTACTGACCTCCGTACCTAATTCTAAAATTTGCTGAACTCAGACACAGTCCTCTTAAATCAATGTGAAACATTCTAATGTTTTAAATTCTTGGTTGATTTGGTCTAGACTATTTCCCTTTGTAAGTGATGCAATGTGAAATACAGAGTTACATAATTAATGCTATGTAGCATATAGTATATATGCCTCTTTTAAAATAAGAATGCAGTGTGTCTTGAAGCTCTCCAAGGTGTTCAATCACTCTGAGTTATTTTGCTGCACCTGGGAACTCGTAATTATAAATGAATAGAACCTGACAGGTCTTGAAAAAAGAGAAATTAATTATGCTGTAAAGAAACATGTACTGGAAGAAAACTTCCTACTTTTGACTCCAGTGTCACATGAAAAAAGGAACAAAAAATTCCTGAGGGTTTTGGGTTTTTATTAATGAAAATAAGGAATGAATTTTACTGAGCTAAATTTTACAATTTTTTTGAGTAAATACATAATGGAAGACACTGCAGGTACATTAAAATTAATTTTATTCACTTAGCCTGAGATACATTATTTGACAACAAAAACTTTCAACAGGATATATTTATGGCCTAAATAATTAAGTAAGGAAAAGAATTTAGGTTGGTTAGCTTTAAATAATTTAGAGATGATAGTAAAGGACATTGCATTCCAACAATAATTTGAAAAGTAAAAATTATTAGAAATAAATATGTTTAATTTTATTTTTCTTTCCTCTTGCAGTAATATGTTTAGAGGTGATGAATCAGGAAATAATTGCATTAGAAGGAAATGGCTGTTAAAAATACTTGCAGCTTAAGCTGCTTCTAGCTTATAAGTTCTACTTTGAAAAATTGGTTTCAAATTAGTTAAAAGCTTTATGAAATCCAAGAAGTTTTCCATTCAAGAAAAACCTTGTTGCAACACGACATGATGAGGCCTCATTTTTTTTTCCGCTAAGTGAAGGATCACCTGATTGAAAACCAAGGTTTATTTAAAAGATACTCATCCCAACAATCAGATATTAAATTCAACAAAAATAATTACCCTTTAGTGACCTAAAAGTTTAAAACATATAAGAGAAATATGCTGCAGGTTACTGCCTTCTAATGGCTGACAGAGAGTTATATTTTAATTTGGAGAAAAAACCTTTTGTAACTGTACAAAACAAGCAAGCGCTATGTAATCAGTCAGAAGGGTTGACTCCAAGTTATTATTTTCATTATTGACCATGATTTGTTCAAAGTAGGCAAATAATGATCAATAGAAAATCTTCAAATGTCATCATTTTAACGTGAATGCTCATCAAATTGCCACTTAACAGTGGCTGTTTTACTTTATAAGTATTAAATCTGGTGGATGTATTTTTGCCTGCCATATATGGGAGAAATTCCTCTCTGATGTCAAGTCAGGTAAATTATAAATGAGTGAGAATGATAAATCTAAGAAGCATCATCTAAATCTGAGTACCCTCTGAGCTAATCCCTCGTACCAATTTTATAGTGTTTCTGTTTGGGATTCTGCGCCCGATTTGAGTCAATGTCTGAGACTTTGAAAAACATCTAGACTGTGTCTTACCAGACTTCATTTGCACATTATTTTTTTCCCATCACATGACAGGTGGGAATAGCCCACAGTATAACAGAGACATTGTACTCCAGCAAAAAGCCTCTAAACCTGTGGGATGATATATTTATGTTAAACTTTATGAATTAAAATAGCTGCACTGAAAATGAGTGTTTTATACTGCCTCAGGGATCTAATAAGACAGAGAGGACAGTTCAATACCTCAGCCTGCAAAATTAAATGACTCAGTAAAAACTTGTCATTTTTTTGTTAAATAAGCACAAATACAATAAACAGTAATCTCATATGTTTGAGATAATGCAATCATTGCTTTTAGTATCATAGGAAAATTAAGCAGCCTCTCATTACAGCTTCATGGTAATAACTGATGCTGATAAGTTTTCCTTTTCATCATAATCACAGGATAAAATTTACTAGAATACTATCAAACAGCAGAACTGTACTTCTAACTGAAATAGACTATTCGTCCATCAGCTGAGAAGCAAGAATAACTAAAGCAAGACTGACAAACAAAAACCTACCAGAAAGTTTAATCTGTACTCCTCTTCCTCAGTATTTTAGAGAGACTCATTAATGTGCTTTCTGTGGGATGCGGGTTCGCAACAAGGCTCTTTGCTATTTGGTGTTGTATTCTTGCGATATCCCCAGCAATGCCACAGGGAACTGAGATGACTAGTGCTGTGCTGCCTTTTTCCATGTCCCATGTTCTTTTGCCAGCTTGGGGAATAATGATCCTAAATTTATCAGTCTTTTCTCACATTCTCAACAAAATGTTCACATTCTGTATCAGAGAAAATTTAACAATAAAATCCTCTCCTCTTTCTATAGCTACCATATCTGATCTTCCAGGACATATTTCATGAGCAATATGGTTTAAAAAAAACTATAATATTTTTCCACATTTATTCTCCACTCCTTTATCAGGTTTATGATGTCAGTAACTCACTCCTATTGCAGCCTATACTTCTTGCAGGACATCTAATGCTCAATAATGCCAAATATGTCATGCTGCATGTTACGCTTACCTTCAGCCAACTTAGTATATCTATAGCCCCAGTGCCCAGCCAGAAATCCTATTCTGTCTTGGAGATTTCCTGCTACCTGTCTTTCCTTACTGTACTATAACTTATGATCCAGAATATCTTGCTATACCATAACTTGGTTTTAGAATTTGATCCTAGATTCACTCATTTCATCTGTCCCTCAAGGAGTTTATTCATCTAGCTTAATAGAGGTAGTTTATTCCACCCTGCTCTCCTAAATCCTCAGTTTGTGTGAGCCTTTGTCCTCTGACAAAGCCACCCTGAGTAGGTTTGTTCTCGTCCTGTAACCAGCTGTCTTAAATCAATGTCAATCTGCAGAGAGATAACATTTTTTTTTTCCTTTTTTTTTTTGCTTAACTTCATGGTGAGTTTTATTTTCAAGAGTTTTACACATTCCCCAAAGCACTTTTTTTCCCAACATGGCCTTTCATATCAATAGTAATAGTAATAATTACAAACTGATAAAGTGCTTACTGACTGTGAATCTGAAAGTATTTCACAATAGTGAAGATCAGCACAGCAGTACTGAATGGCAAATCAGATTTAACATCCCTGTTTTAACATCCCTGCTTGCCTCAGAGACATTGAGGGAGAGAAAATTAATCTGAAGCTCCAGACAAAAACAATCTTTGCTGATGCCCAGATTCATGCAGATGTTATCAGGAAGAAACTGGAAAACAGTAAGTCTTCTCACCCTAAAATTTTCTTTGCAGTATTTCCCCTTTTATAAAGTATAAAGTTTCCATTTATATCTGAAAACCTAGCAATTTCTGACTTTCCTTCTTTCCTTTCTCAGTTGATTCTATTAGATAACTAGAAATAATTAAATTAAGCATAGCTGTAACTTAACTGTTTTAACTTTTTAAATCTGATCGTGTATAAAAATCAAATATGTTGTAATGTAAATAAAAAATTCGAGCTTTCTGTTGGAAATCTGCTACCTAACACTGAGTGGCAGATTTGCCATGTCGTCACAGTTTATTGAGTGCATTTTACATGATAGCACAAAAGGATCATATTTTGTCTGCAGAAACAAGGATTTATGTTTCATACTAAGAAAGGATGTCACAAGCTTTTGAAACACTTCTTCAGTTTTGAGCTTTTTTGCTTAGTGATATTTTTTCTCCTGTAAGCTGCAATTGAAACTGGCCGCAAATATTTTGTCGTTTCACACAGAGATTAAGTGCTGCTTCTATTGGCTAAATACTGGAAAACATCATATCTATGAGTGACCACCATTGCCTTAATTGCAAGAGAAAATGCTTAATGATGACACTTGCATTAGGTGGATGCTTCCTCTAATTGAAGGAAAGATTATAGCCACCCTTCATGGATGAAATAGTTTATGTGTTTTGCTATTAAATTAAATCAACTAAGTTAAAACTGTTAACTACATTTTAGCTTCCTACTCTCATGCACTTTTATTCTATAGCTTGATATATGTGCGTTCTGTTCAGAATGTTCTCTTTCATTTGAAATGAGTTTATGGAAAAAATAGAAGTATTTACCACAAGTAGCATCAGTTACTGGCTAAAAAAGCCTACACAGACCTCATATCTTCCTCTCTTCAACCCTGGAAAGCTCCTTGCTGCATTT
>JANHGB010017126.1:5916-21371 GCA_026283785.1 Coracopsis vasa
TCTGATCAGGTTTACCCACATGTCACTCCTCTAAGGGAGGCCTTTTATCACCGCTTTCAGAAGAAAGGAACAGACACCCTGTCAGAGACATTCAAAGATCCTTGCATATCTTTTCAACTGATGCCAGAAAGAACTTTAAATTGAGAAACCTCACTATGTTAATACAAATACCAGACTTGAATGGTACCAGCAAATAAAACTTCCCATTTCATACTTAGCAAAATCACCACAATCACATGCTGGATTTGAAACTGTGTAGCTTACAAGAACACTGCATATCAGCATGGAAAGAACTTAGATTTACTTCACCTCCCCAGTTCTCCAGTTTGACACCAGCAGGTTTCTGGTGACTGAGGAATTTATTTCAGCATCCTACCTGAAAGCTTCAATGAGCCTTTCTACTTTCTGGGCTTCTCCTTGAACACGGATATGAGCCTGAAATTTCCTGAGTGCTTCATCCAGTTCCATTGTCGAGAAGTCCATCTCATCCACGACACAGCTAGGAGAGAATCATATTGCCATTATGGCTTTTAATTTCTGACACAGTACCAAAGGTAAGATTCTGAGATCAAAAAACCCTTTCAATTTTTCATCTCTCATAGAGATTCATGGAGTTGTTTGAAAAATTCAAAATTTGACCAATTGCAGTAACTGCAGGTAAGCTGTGAAGGAAGAAGTACAAATAATGGATCAATGTGTACATGTAAGCAGGCCCTTATTATTTTTGTAGCAGAGGAGCTGCTGGAATGACAAATGTCTGACCAATGTGATACACCATTGCCAAGAATAATTATTGGGTTTGTGCTTCCAGGCCAATCAATTATCACAGTGCCTATAATAATAACAGACAGTTTATACTGCTCAAAATATCCTATCTGAAGCGGCCTGCAGCAAACACAGTCATTTGTACCAAATGGCTTCTGTGTCTAGGAATGTTCTTGCATACAGAGAAAAAAAATCATCTTGTTTGGATACTCTCTTACTATAAGTCTCATTTCCCCATCACTTGCCATGTCTTTCAGTTAATGTTCTAAATAGTTGCTTCTTGCTCTGAAAATAGAGTACTGACAACAAATAAAATAGGAACCAGTTTAATATAATCAACATGAACTATGTCATTCTAATACTTGGAGACTACTTTAAAATCAGAAGCTTATGAATTTCCTTTCTTTAAACTTAGCTTTTAGTTTTCAAATAACCAGACATGAATTAGTGCAAGTAACAGCACTGTAATGCAGAAACTACAAAGAGAAAGCACAATCTAGTTTTAAAAGCCTTTTCATGGATGTATAGCTATACAATGATAAATTAGAGTAGCTCACATTATTCTTCTACTAACATCGTAGCTAAAACAGATTAATACCAAAGCAATTTATTCTCTTTGCCTTGACTGTTTTTCCCTTCATGCAGAAGCAGGAGGACACAAACAGGTTTGGCATTTCTCATGCTCTTTCCAGTCCACACCTACAAACCTATTATCAGTTCTGCAATAATGCTCACAGCCTTCCCACCTATTATAAGTTCTGTAACACCATCAAAAGCTGCTCTCTCCTTCAAAGGTGTAAAGCACATGTGCACACAAGCTGGAGTCAAAATGAAGAAATGAGAGCAACTGAGGACCTTGCTGGCCAATAACATAATGGGGAGGGGTCTTCATCTTTTATATGAGCTATGGAGACAGCAGATATACCACCATGGTCAATGTTCTTCACTGGAACTGGGACTTTTCTACAAGTATGTCAGAATAGTGAACAAAACTTGGCTTATGGCTATCTAATGACAAAAATGGGAACAAGTTATTTTAGTCATTATAGCAAATGGAAACATGAAAGTAAGATCAGACACACTTGTTTCGCTTTTGTTAACAATAGTTAACAAAATGAGAATCCCTGATGATAATAAGATCCTGATCATAATGATAAAGAAAATGTGACTATAGTCACTGCAGGAGAACGTGAGTACATACATTACTCTGAGTGAACAAGCCTGTGCCGAATGACCACATTTTCCCTAGCACTGTTACATGTGCCAGGCTTCACCATTGCTAGGAGGCAGAGAACTGAAACTTCTTCCTGGGAACCATCCCCTGCTTACCACCTCTCTACAAAATCCAGGTAAGAAGAGTGGAATGTACCATTTGCTGGGTCATCAACAACTGCCTTGGTTCTCTCTCTTGGTGCATTTGCACAGAACTGTGCAGTGTACTGAACTGAAATGATGAAGTCCTGACAGCAGCAGAATGCCATGCTTTCCCTCTCACTTTTAACAGTGATCCTTATGATGGTTTTACTTTGTTCTTTGAGTGAGTGTCCTTTTGTTTTCTAATGCAAAGTCAAGACACAGTAGAAGGCCAGGTCCTCAGCTGCACCTCTATTCCATCAAGCACTCCTTGGTAGGCAGAGAGGGAAAGCTGGGGCTCACTACAGGACAGCAGTGTGTTGGGGAGAGTGTCTGATGTGCCCAGACGTTGGCCAGGGCACCACCATCAATGCCAGCTATGCAAGCTCCACACCATACAAACAATGCCTTTACACTTGAGCTGCCACCAGGCAGCAACTACAGAAGGCCCAGAATACAGCTCTTGGTCAAATACTTAGGTTACTCTTTGAGTATTTTCTAAACTCCAGTGAAAAGAAGATTTCAAGCAGTTAAAATGCCCTAATTTACAGGATCTTGGAAACTTGAACAAAACCCAGAGTTACCATCAGATGGACAAAATCTACCTGCAACCTGTACCTGTGGTATTTAAGCTGAAATACTATTCTATTGTCTCTTTTTAAGAAAAAAATACCTTGTTCCTCTTTGCAGAAGAGGTTCAGAACACTATCAAGAGAACAGCACTGCCTACAGGATGCTCCTTGCTCCAAAGCATAGCTGAACAGCTTACATGAGAACAGGTTATTTCAATGAAAGGACTGCTGTGGGGTTGTATGTAGGTGATTATGACCTTACTCTTAATAATCCACCTCACCACAGATACAGCATCTGCCTCAGCAGAGACACACTTCTACTTACTCATATTCCACTAGTCTGTTTGAGACTGAGGGCAAATGATTTGTTCAAGTTCACAACATCACTTTTGTTTATAAGTCACCTCGTCTTGGACCTGCTCTGTTTTCTTTTAAAAAACTAGAAGACACCCACTCTTTGGAAAGTCTTCACCCCAGTCTGACTCATCATTGCAAAATCCAGCCCATCATTACAAGCAGCTAATACTGACTCATGCTGAGTAGGGATTGCATCAAAATCAAGACATACTCTATCACTCTGTATTGTAGGGCCAGCTGTGTGCTTGTGGTGCAAAGGCTCTTCTGCTGCTTTATGCTTGCTGGTTATTGTGCTGTAAGAAGGCAGCCTTCAACAAGGCACAAGAAAGAAAGAGAAGACCTTGGAACTAGATGAACTTAAGGTCCTTTCCAACCCTAACTATTCTATGATTCTATGATATATACACATGCCATTAGCTGTACTAATGCAGCATTCAAGCTTGAATCTGAGATAAGAAGTTCTGACAGCACAATAGATCAGGATGACTGTAGAGAATGTGACCAACACCTTTGCAGTTAGAAGCCAGTAAGAGCAGTCTGTAAGAACTATGTAAAGAAAATACAAGGTGTTGGCAGATACTTGGTACCATGATGCCATAACCTTAATATTTTGAGGATTTATCAATATTATGCATCAACATTGTGTCCTCAAGAGTGCATCGACAGACCAATGCAAATTTCAGTACAGCTTTTATTATATGCTGGTTAAAACCCGTGGTCAGAATTTTTCCTAGTCTTGGCAAGATGTGGGGATTCTGTGTTCATTCTCAGCAGTTTTGTTAAACATCTAACTACGTTTTACATAATTCCTTGAACAAAACTGGACTACGATGAATTTACAGGTCAGTATATCAGATACAAAACCCCAAAGGCCCTAAAAGAATACATGTTTTAAATGGACACCCTCTTAAAATGAAGCTTCTTTTTTGGTCTGCTCTATATACAAGGTTTATTTATGGAATTTATGACCAAGCTACTAAAAGGCTGATTTTCTGCTTTGAATTTATTTGTTTTTTAAACCAGTTTTTGTTTATCTAATCCTTTGGAAAAGAACAGTTTGTATAGATCTTGTCGGCGCCTGCCCATGCAGTTGAAATCCCTGTTTATCTAACAGCTGAGCCATGTGGCTATAACAATGATTTTCATGTTCTGTTACTGATGAAGCCTTATGTTACATATTATATTGTTTCATTCCGTAAATTACTAGAGTGCCTGAGGAAGAAAAAAGACTTTGCAATAATATACTCTAAGGACAATGAAATTAAAACATAAATTTAGAGTAAATGTACATGACTACAGGGAATAGAAATCCTTGCAAGTATCTTGTTAGATCAATACCAAAACCAGTAACTTAGGGGAAAACAAAGAAACAAATATTTGCTCATGTGCATGCTTTTTTTCTTAACCCTTGGAGTCTGATTTCCCCCTCCTTCAGAACAAGATCCAGACATAAGCACAAAGCATTCAGAGACCATTAGTACGTCTGGCTTGGGGAAACTCCCATCACAACAGGCTGAGTTCTTCCCCACACACAATACTCACTCCAGCACATCCCGGTTGAACTGCTTCTGCCGATTTCCCAGGAATTCTCCGATCATCTGTCTGCTGAGGCCTTTCCTCTGCAGCAGGAAGTGGGCAACCCCCACTGGCGTGTCTGGCACAAAACCCCGCTCAATCAGGTATTGGACTCCTTTCTCGGGTTTTCTGAGGAGAAACAACAATGCAGAAATATGAATTTTCTTCCGTTGGACCTGCAGGCATTTGAT
Organism: Coracopsis vasa; assembly: GCA_026283785.1. Taxonomy (NCBI): domain Eukaryota; kingdom Metazoa; phylum Chordata; class Aves; order Psittaciformes; family Psittacidae; genus Coracopsis; species Coracopsis vasa. Next base: position 10,730 of record JANHGB010017126.1, read on the forward strand.
TAAAACTTTACAGCAATTTTGGCAATCACTTCTGACTAATATAGAATCACTTAGATTGGAAAAGACCTTTAAGACCATTGAGTCCAACCACAGACGGCTCTGACCTTGGACTGGATCTTCCAGAGACTGGTAACAGGTTAGATGAGAACAAGTCAAGCCATTTGCAGAAGGACTCAACTCCCATGAGTTGCTTTGTGCTCTGAGTTAGCATGTGAGTGATGGGGCACACCAGACAAGACTACGCGCTAGTGAAGTTTCAGGACAACTCCAACCATGCTCTGGAACATACTGTTCACCTCTGAAACACATCTTTGCATGTTATTACACATTTCCCTGCTCCATAACCCTCCCAAAGAGAAGCTTTATACACAAGCAGCTTCAGGCATGAAAGTCAAACCACATGTCAATGCAAAAGACAAGCCCAACATCAGCTCCTACAAGCTCCTGTTGCTGGGAGAGATGAAACTTCCAGAAACAGAAGTAAAAAGCTGGTGCTGAGGAACAATAAATGAAGAACACCCCTGAGCTCCCAGCCTGCTGTCAACAGTTAAACTTATCAAACAAAACCTGAAGAAGTGCAACTTGCAAACTGTGAGTACAAAAACTAAGGGGAAAAAAAAGAAAGTCAGTCATGCAATAAGAAGCAACTAAAAATAGTGGAGCTCCCATCTCATTCAGATTTTCTTGTCCTTTAACACACCCATTGCCCCAGATTTCCCTCCCTCAGATAAGCACTCTCAGGGTTTCTGCAGTATTTTATATCTCTTTGTACCTCACCCCAGATTTAGCTGTCTCCATTTAGCTCTCAAAACAAAGCAAGCTGAAGCTTCTTATTTTAACATATTAAGAAGTGTGTGCTGCAGAGGATGGCTGGGGATGCAATTGGTTTCTAACAATAAAATCTACGGTTTATAAAGGCAAATGCTGCTTATATTTCAAAGTGATGTAAAATTCCCCTTCCAGCACATACTGTGCACTGCGTCTTCCAGCAGTGTGACACAACAGCCGTAATTTCTTTTAAAGATATTAAGGGGATATTTTTGCAGAACCAGTAATTCCACCATCATCTTTATTTTGTAAGGAATGCTAATATAATGTGCACCTGTAAGAGTGAATCCTTTGCAGCATGCTGGATGTCCTGAAAGATATTTCCTTTAAGGCAAGCAAAATCAATTTCAAAGGACAAGGTGACCATGCTATTTGTATGCAAGGTTGATCATACAACAACCCTTCCTCAGGGTTTTTAATTGCAAACAACATCACTGAACACATCACCTTTTAGTTCTCCTACTTTTCTACATGACATTATTATACGCTTAATACCCTATTAAGAGTTAGAGAGATCAAAGGAATATATATGATTGAATCAAAAGGGAGTTCTCAAATCTCAATTTTTTGCATGAGGCTTTCTGGCTTTTTTCATCTGAAGGAAGATTACACATATGGTCATCTTCTAAACACAGTCTTGTCAAATAAATCTCCTTCAGGCTCAAAGAGCACCCTTTTTCTTGTACATAATGTAATTGCCACCTTTGCTCTGAGTTGTATTCACAATTCTTGATCTTTCTGAATTTCAATTCCCAGCATCCAGCACAGCCAGGAACATTTTTTTCCACCCCCCTTTGTTAGTGAGCTACATTGTCCATAAAATTCAGCATGATACCAGCTCAGGAGAGTTCCTCTCCTGCAACTGTCAAACACAAACCAAAGGATATTATCAAAAAGCACAACTGGATCCAGAGATCGCCTTTACCTGAGAGACAGAAAATGCTGGATTGCTGCTTACTGTACTAAACCACAACTTGGATTCTTACCACCTTATAAGCTTGAACACTTAAAATCATCACAAAGGTGTCATGGTTTATTTTGCATCAGTTCCTATGCAGTTGTGTAATTTTACATAAGCCTTATGCTTTTTCACATAAGAAGCTCTGCTTCTGGCTCAGTAATATGAAATTACTTTACCCAATTACACTCCAAACCAGGCTAGATAGGTCTCCAAAACAGACTTAAAAATCCATTCAGCAATACCCTAAACCAAGAGCTCTTTTCCCATTGATATTTTATTCATTCTGAAGCGCAGCATCAGGAAATTAGGTCTAGGATTAGTTAAAAGCAGACTAATGTGTTACAAAAGTTGTAACATTGATGCAGTGTAAACTCTGAACTGCAATGACAAGAAAACAGTACCTGAAACCTCTGAACTGTAAGAATGAAACCTACTCTTTCCCTATTTGCTAAATCACACTATAGCAGCAGTGACATAAACTTCAGAGTGAATAAAATATCAATGGGAAAAGAAACGGTGAAAGAAACTTTATTTCTTCTCCTTCATGGCCCTACCCACTGAATTTGTCAACTAGAAATCAATACAACTGTGTCATATTAGTTTGAAATGTGCACCCGGCGAAGGTGATACAGAGCTACTGCTGAAAATCAAGAGCTCAGGAATGAAAGGGCTTCTCCGGAGAGTTTTTACTACCTGTTAAGACAAGAATTGTAACTTTCCACAGTGTTACTTTGAAGGTTCTGACAGTCATTACTACAACAGGGCTAATGGGTTTCTTAGGGCAAGCATTAGCAGGGCAACTGTTCATAATGATAGAACCTGTAGCTTCAGGTGGTCTCTTGGTACCTCACCACAGTACACAGCAGTGTACTCTAGAGGACAGCATGATGGAGAGGCAGCCAGCAGCAGCCGGTACCACTCTGTAGCTGTTAACGTATCACTCGTGGAGCAAGGCAGCCCATAGTGATTTCAGTTATGAATGCTATGTGGCTCACAGGAGAACTCGGAAGGTTAAGGGTCATATGGGAATGTGCGCAAATAAGGTTCTCAATCAAATAAGTTTCCGTGGCTAAATGTGGGTATTAAATTCCAGGGGAAGAAAAATTTTCTTATCCAGTGGGTATGTCCCTACCTTCCCATTCAGCTCATTCATGCCGAGTTTGGTTTCTGTTCTGGAAGTCTGGATTGCCAACAGAATTTCTTTGTATTTCAGTTGCTGACGATCTGAAATCTTGAATTCATTCAATGCTCTTGACCAAGAAATTGAATTAAATATGGACTATATTTTATCAAACAGCTTATTTGAAGAACAATCTCCTCCAAGCTAGGGAGGTTCAGAGGATTTATTGCTGTTGTAGGCTCCCTCCCACTACACCTCAGGTGTGACATGATCTTATTCATGGGAAAATGTACTTAACAGTGCTCTGAAGTGCTGTACTTAACAATGAAATTCTACTTTAAAAGTGAAGCTAACAATAGCTTAAGAGAAAAATGTACCCGGGGTGCCTTCCTCTCCGGGTTGAAATGCATACAATGTTTTTCCTCTTCAAATTCTAAGAAATGGAAGAACTAAACAGGTTCATGGAAATTTAAGTCATCCCCATCACCACAAATTTCAAATATTACTAAGTGTGAAGGATTGCCTCTTAAATTCACCAGAAGGGCATGTAGGTTGTTGTGTTGAGTAGCAGCCAACCACCAGGAACCCATTTGCTCCTTTCCAATGGAAGGCAAGAAATACCAGAAGCTGACACAATTCTAGGAGGGCAGGTTTTAAAAGGCAACAAGAGCAAACATGGATTCTCCTGCAGGCAAAACCTGCTGTTTGAGAGTGGACAAACTTTCTTTTACACCGAACCCTAATTTTCCTAACATGTTTCTGGATGCAGAAGGGAGCGGGCTATAAAAGAGTCATGGGTGTAACATGAGAGAGGACATCCGACATCAATTATCCCCATTTCTGCCTACTCAGAGTAGAGCGTGGACTGTTCTGCACTTACCGCTGAGAGTCTTTTGTGATTAGGAGAATTCCCAGTGATGGTCTGTTAATTACAGCTCCCAGTACCAGGGAAGATGAGCAGTCTATAAATAGCAGCTGTGGAAGCTGCATAAGCACAGCACTCATTTTCAGATTTGAATACATTAACTAATACCAAAATCCACTTTCTAAAGTCAGCACCTTACACAGCTGATGATACGTGTATTTAAAGAACTTTTGATGTTTACACGGTTGCTTCCAAAAGAGAGCCTAAAAATGTCTTCTATCTTAAAAAAATACCCAACCAAGGCAAATCAAAAGGAATCTACTGAACGGAAGGGAAAAAATCAACTAACACAAGATGACGTGCAACACCGTATTTACATAAGATTCTCAGATGTTGCATGAAGGGTAAAGGAATTTGCCAGAAACTGATTAGTAACAAGACCTTTAAAATGGTTTAAAGCAACTCTGGGGGAAAACATGAATGGAGAAAGTAACACAAACTTCAAAATGACAGCTCAAACCAGTAGATTTTACAAAGCACACTGCTTATAGAGTGCTGCTTATACCCAGGAAAAACATTGTCTTGGTGTGCTGCTGAGGTCAGGCTGGATCCTGCAGCACTCTTTGGAAACGGACATCTTTAAGAGGAAGTGATTTCCCAGAATGAGGAGTGCAAAATCACATGTGGACAACAAGGGAAAAAAAAAGGCAAAACAATCCCAACCCCACCCCTCCTAAACCCCCATTCCTTCTACAGCCACAACAAGAGTACATCCCTGCACATCCCTGCTGTCTCCTGTGGTCAGTAGAACGCCTTTCCCTCCCAGGCACAGCATGAACGAGAAGGAGAGGGCTGATTTACTCAGCAAGTCCTACATGCAGTGCCGACAGCATAAATTCAGTGGAAATTCATACAACTTGCTGACACTTGTGTAGATCTCATGAGTGGTGGTTTGTCGGGGGATTATAGCTTGGGAAACTGGGGAGAGCTTGGGGTGGTTTTTGTTTAACAGCTTTGCAGGTTGAATCTGGTAAAGTCACCCAGAAGTCTGTATGTTTGGGCGTGTTGCTAATGTCAGTGATGTACGAGGCTCTCGTAAGAATGATCTGGCTTATGGGATACAAAAGAAGAACGATAAATAGGGTAACAATATCAAAGTTGGTACATTCCTGAGAGAAATATGCTTATCCAAGTTAAGAATACATAGAAAGCGGAAGAAAAGGATTTTTTCATATACATGTATATAAAAAGCATGGGAAAAGCACTGCATTTCTAATGGTTCTATTGTCACGAGCAAATTAGTAAAGAGAGCATCTAATTCTGAATGTGTCATGATTTGTCTCAATTAACTTTCACCTGATTGAAGGAAACACTGACAGACAACTTTAGGATGATACCTGTTATTACAGTCATTTACACCATGTGAGAATATCATCAGCTTGCAAAGATAGGTGCCAACTAGCTACCAGCTAGATAGATACCAACTAGCTGCTGCAGAAACTCTGGATTGCCAACGATAACAAACAGCCCTAAAGCTCCATGAATTACTAAATATGGACTGTCAAAACCACATCATTCCAGTCCCTAGTTTGACTCTGCTTGAATTCTGTTCAGAGAGGTGCTCAAGACCTGCCAATATTTGAGAAAGCAGGAAAAGCCATGGTCAGAAACAGCTTCTCCTTTGTAGAGGAGAAGGACAGCAGCATCTGCTGACTGACATCCTACGCCAGTTTGGTCACCGTGCTCACACCACCCAACAGGTAGTGCAGGATCAGGGACAAACACAGAGATGCTGTTCAAGCCACGACAGGAAACATCGTTAGAAATACACCACCTTATCCTGTTATTGGACATAAAGTGACACCAGATCCCACAGGTTAGTGGTACTTGGGGAACAAGGCTTTGTATTACTTAGATACTCAAAATGTTATCTTTAAAAATTATAGGAAATGCTATTTTTGCAAAAAAATTGCAATGAGTTAGAAAAGTGAACTTGGTAGAGGAGAAGCTTTTAGTCAGACTCTGGACGGTAAGAAAGAGATGAGCACAAGGGTAGCATTTACTGTTATCTACCAGACTTACTGGTACAGCCAGTCTTACTGCAAAACAAGCCCAATAAAGCCAAGTGCTGTAGATAGATGACTGCTACCATGGCAGTGCCAGCACAGGCATCAGCCTCTTCCAAACCAGCCACAGGGCTGAGGAGCCTGCCTGCCAAACTGAACTAGGAGAAAAATGGGGTTTGTGCTTTGTATGTTGGGTGTGGTAGTTTGTTTTGGTTTGTGGTTTTTTGGTGTTTTTTTGTTTTAATCCAGTCCAGCTCCTCCTGCAGCTGCACAACCAGTTGCAGTAATCAAGCCACAGTGTGGATAAAGTGCTCATGTCCACGCTGGCCCACAGGAGCAGAGAATAACAAGCACCACCTCAATTTACAGTCAACAAAACCACAGTGCAAAGGTGTATAAAACCTTCCCTACTTCTGACCTGAAAAGTTTACAGGCATCCAAAACCACATGAAATCTTTGTATTTCCCTTTAGATGCTCAGACAATAACAGCTGTGAAATGGAGGCATTAATAAACAAATTAGCAAGGGAAGCAGCTTGCCCAAGTCTAGTTTCCAATACCCAGCAACGCCAAAAGGACCATTTAAGGTAAACTAGGGATTTACTCACACAATGTTAAGAACCACACATGTACTGTTCTTACAGCCTTATCTGAGGCTTCTTATCCCCCCTTATCTGAGAAAAGGGGGATGGGGCTCACCTGATGGAAGATGAGGAGCTTGCTGAAAGAAATTGGGAACTTCAGTATTGCTAAAGGCACACATGTGCTTTGTGGTTCCTTGTCCATGTTCAGGCACACACAGGCATGCTACACTGAAAAGACCATAAGCTGAGTGTATCTAGAACCAAGCAAACCAGAACTACAAACATTTCTTAGAGGTTGTCAACACCACAAACAGAAACAGTGCAAAAACATGCTGCTGCCAAAGAAACATTTTCATCTGGGGGGTGGAGCATTTAATGCAGCTATGATGCCAGCCTTCTGCTAAAAAGGAACCATCCTCCTTGCCTTTGATACCAGAGATCCCATTTTGAAACATCTACAGTCATCACAAATCTAAGCAGTAGTTTAACGTTAAAATCCAGGGCTGATTTTTTTAGTAGCAAGAATCGAAGACTTTTCTTAGAATCATTTAAGAAGTTAAATATTTTTAAATAGCCAAGTTGGCAATAACAAGCTAGTTGAACATTTTCCTTCGTCTGGCAGACAGCTACATTTTATTTCTATGCTTGTACTTCTTCCTTCACTTTGCTGAATATCCTACTGCTGCCACAATGAAGCCAAGAGAACTGTTGTGTCTATTTTAAACCTTCTGGGAAAGAAGAAAAACCCAATATCCTTAAAATACTACCAAAACTACTGCCAAAACAACTTGTGAGAGCTCACTCAACTATGCAGCAAGGCAAGGGGGCTGAAAGAAAGATTGAAGAAACAGACTGGGAAGCATGAGCTGCATCTTTCTTGTGTTACACAACTGTTTAATGAAGAAGAACTAGGTGTAAATTGCATCTTCTGGTAATTAAAAGTCCCTGCACCAGGAAAATAAGCCAAGAAAGTGTACATTTCACACAGCTCCCTCATCTCACAGAAACAGGGAGATAGTTACTCACAGTATTTGGGTAGGAGCCCTGCATTTTTCCCCCCAGCAGGACGACTTCTCACTACATAATGATATGTTAACCTTCTCAGGTTCATCCAAGACCAAAAGCTACCAGCACAGCTGTGAAGGTCACTGCTTCCTTGCTATTACACAAAGTTACCTGAAGGAACCTCTGTTCACTGAAAGTTAATTTACACTCATGTCATTAACAGCAGATGTAACCAGGAAATGATCTCAGCGCCCAGTTCTGTTTGGTGGAGGAGGAAAAGAGAGGAAACTCTGTGGATGCCTGTTTCATAGAACTGGGTAACTGACCTCAGCAGTTCTACCATTAGATCAATCTGTTTCACCATATCATCATTTCCTGGTACAGGAAATCACACATTAAACCATTATCACTGCTATTGAATGTTCAAGCTTGTCTGAAAACTACAGCCTGAACCAGAGCTGCTTACAAATCAATAAAAAGTGTCTAACAGGCAGCTAAAGGGTCCAAGCAGAAAGCCTGGGTTATTTTAACAAAGGAGGATAAGCTATTTATTAAAGAGTTTAAAGCTATTTCAGAAATGGGAGTTTTCTGTATAAGAAGCACAGCCTCAAGGAACAAAGCACTTAACACAGTGCAGAGAATCATAAGGCACACCCTGAGCAGTTGCAATGCAGTAGCTGGACATGTCCTTGCTAGTACAAACACTCCTGACTCATCATGCTATAGCAGATTTAGTAGCTCCTCGTTATTCCCTCTCTTGGCAGTGGACAGCCTCATTTTTTTCCCTGCTTGTATGAAAGGAGGAAATATTTTAGTTAAATAAATGGACCAAAATGCTCTGTGAGGATTTTCTCACCTCCTCTGACCCCATTGCATCTCTGCATTTCTCACAGAGTAGGGAAAAGAGTTTGCAGTTGCCAGCAGAGCGAAATATACTCCACTTTGAGACAGGATACATGAAAAACCTGCTGGCTCTCTCAGAACTATTTGCCAGGGCTGAGTTTTGCTTTCATGTTTATGCAACTATAGTCAGGAATGAGACATGAAGATGACTATGTCCTTGAAACTGAGGAACAGTCCCTGTCTTAACCTCTTCTAATGTCCCTGCCCTGAAGTCTCTTTCCACACCCTTACCCCAGTTACACATAACAGAAGTACTTCAGCTTCAGTTTCTACAACTCAGCTGACTATGAGTGGGAAATACCGACAACCATTTTTCCTTTAAAATGGATATATTTTAGACACTTTAAAGAGCTCTGGATTTTCCATTTTCAGATCCACCTAATCCCATTCAGTAGATAGATATGAACAGTTAAACAAGAGGAAAGAGTCAGTGGCCCCTTCTCTTTTCCTGAACTCTTCTTCCAAGGGGTCCTGAGCACCCCCAAGCCTCTGTTTAGACTGACCTCTTGCCTGCAGAGGCATCTGGGCATCTTTCACCCACAAAATTTGGTCACTTGAATTTGGGGGGAGGGTGGGGAAGAGTTAAAATTCTGGCATCCAGAGTCCTATCAGATGCTGCTCTGGGAGCTGCTCCCCAGTCAGATTCCTCCATTCCCAAGCTTGTTTTCTAACAACTGACTGTATCCTGAGCACGCACCCAGGCATTGTTAGCGCAAACCAGCTCCCCATTCCTGGCACGGAGCAGCAGGAGGGAGACGTGTGCCCAGAATCTTTAAGACCAGGCGGAGCTGGCGGCAGAGGATGAGGTAATGGCTCCTTCCCGATTCCAGGGCCGCTTGCACACAGTTACTGCTGCTCTCAGGGCAGCCTTTCAAACACCAGATTTGCTTCCAACATTTGCTAAAGTTTATACTCCCTTTTAATGGCAGTAAAGGGAATCCTTGTGCTCATATTTGAAACCGGCGCTTAAATATACTATTGGTCGAATCCAGTTCCACATTTCAGCTGGTTTTATGGGCAAGACATAATGTATGCTAATCAAAGCATCCATTTTGGAGAAAAAAAAAAGGACGAAAGATGGGTCCGCAGGGAGAAAAGATAAAACAGGCACAGAACAAAGCAAAACACACAGAGTAGATTTTTTTTCCTTTGGGTGTTCTCACTGAGGACTAAATGTTTTTAGAAATAATGAGAGTCATATTAAGAACATTCTTCTCTTCTTACTAACTCCTCGGCATGTTAGAGGACAAGCTACATGGAGTGCCTTGATTTTCATTTTTGTTGGAACCGTCTGTGGCTGAATAATCTGCAGTCCAGATGTTGTAACAACAGCAAAGTCCCTCTTAGCATACACACAAGGATGGCAAATGGCTGTTATGAAATCCTGAATGAGCCTATCGTCTCCCCTTTCCTCTTTCCACTGAATCATTCCAAAAAATCACAGAAGGTATAGGATTGGCAAAGATACTAGAGATCAGCTCACAAAATGAAAGCGTTTGTTCAAAGGTAGAGAGAACGCCAACTTAGTTTAATTTACACCTTCTCTCTCCTACTCAATCTGCGCTTACAAGGTCTAAAATCATTAGAAGTGTTTCCAACAAGCTTTCAACTTAAAATTCTAAGGGGGACAGTCTAAAAGCACATGTTTTCAGGCGAGATATTAGAATGCTGAAGGGATGGCATGAGACCTGGGAAGAGCAATATAGAAGGTATGTTCAGCCTCTTACATGCAATTCTTTAGGCATGTGATTGGTGTGAATGAAAGAACATCAGATTACTGCAGTTATTACAATACTTAAATACGGCTATTTGCAAAACTGCTTAAAAAATATTAATAACATCTGGCAACTTCTGAGGGCTTCAAATAGAGGAAAAGTTTCTGAATGTAACAGTGCTTAGGATTCCAAATTACCTTCAATCTCTACCTACATGTAAATGATGGGAACTGTATACCTCTGTTGAACAGTTAGAACTGCTTTCATGGGAAATGAAAAATGTGCCTTCTCACAAACATCATCGCTGTGTGTCTCATATCTCCAACCACAATTTCTTCAGGAGTTGTAATTTGCAATTTTGTGCTTGTACAATCTCACCAGCACTCAGCAAATTCCTCCCGTATCTGCTTAGTAAAATAAAGAAATACTTACATTAACATTCCAAGGCATCTAGACATGTTTTTAAAAGTCTGCTCCTGGAATTAGTATCCAATTCATATCAACAGTGATGTTTAAACAGAGAAAAGACAACGTAGAAAGAATCGTGTCTCGCCTATACCACCCAAGGAGACCTTTCACTGTGCTTTTTGCAACCG
>JANHGB010017130.1:0-19096 GCA_026283785.1 Coracopsis vasa
CAATGCAGCAGGAACCGCAGCTTGGCTGGGCTCCGCCGCCTCCACCTGCGCGCTCGTCTCTCTGCAAGGGGGACTCGCCCGGCCCCTCTCCGCCTCTTCCCCTGCAGGACGCCGGCGGCCCGGCCTTGGGAGGGAGGATGTGGTGAGAGGATGGGGCTGTCTCCCGCGGAGGCTCGCCATGGCCAGGGAGGACTCGGTGAAGTGCCTGCGCTGCCTGCTCTACGCCCTCAACCTCCTCTTCTGGGTGAGTGGAGCGACGCGGGGCGGGCCGGGCTGGGCCCCCACCGCCGCCCGAGCAGGTGTGTGGAGGAGCGGTGCCGGCTGCGGGGGGCTGCCCGCCTTGGTGCCCCCGGTGTACGGCTCGGGCCGGGCAGTTCCCACGGGGGAATCCTGGTCACGGGAGGTAAAGAAAAAAAAGCCTTTGGAAACTAGTTGTAAGTAAAATTAGATCTGGTATTAACGAGTGTTATAAATACACGTGTGAATCTGTGCACCTATAATACGTACAGAGGGAAGTATGCATGGGTGCCTTCCTGTTGAGATGAGTTTCAGAGCATCTTGTGACCCAAGCTGAGCTCCACACTCTTTCAGGTGCCTAAGCAGTGAGCTGCTCTGCAGAGGCCTTGCCCTGGGGTTTTTTTGTGCTTTCAGTTGCCAGATCCTAACAGGCAGGCAAGGTGATTTCTTACTTTTGTTAACAGCGTTTCAGTCAAAGCTATATTTATAGCAGCAGGGTTTCTCACTCAAGCATAAGTGGGTGTGATCTGCGCTTGCTCCTAAACTTTCACAGCTCTGGACAAACAGTATGATGAAGGTCACTCAGAGTCCTCACTCACTTGCACTGAATGGAATCTTCACCTGAATAGTTGAGATTTATGCTTGATAAGTGTAAGAGAACAAAAGGGCAAAAGGCATGACATCCCATAACTGTTAACAGCGGTTGACTCCTGAGGTGCTGTAGGTTTGAATGATGCAGGGATAATAAATGGGCGGAGACCAATCTTGGTTTATAATGGAATTGAGATGGAGCCCCACAATTACTGAAAATTAAGTAGAGATCATTTAGATTTTGTTGCACTTTAAATAATGATGTCTCAGATTGCCCTTAACTAGAAAGTCGTCATGTGATCCTTCCCCTTCCTCCCCCCAAATCACAGAGGAGAAAAGATCTTTTGAATCTGTCCCAGGGAAGAAAATGGTAACTTCTCATGCTTGTCTCCAAAATATAAAAAAATGGCTGTAATTAATCTTCCTAGCGGAGATGAGGACACTGGATATTATATCTGAGCAGCTAAGTGAAATCTGTATAGAGCTGAAGCATGTGACTGGGTAATTAAACAATAAGTGCCAGTACAGCAGATGACTTGTACCACAGATATTGCACAGAATTAAAGCTGTCTTCCATAATGTGTATAAAATTAAAGGTGTTGGAACTTGAATGAAAAATTGGCCAGTCCATATTGAGTTTTCTGCATTTTATGAAGCAGATGAATGCACTGGTTCGATTCAAACTAAATAAACAAATAAGCAAAAATACCCAAGCCTGCCAGATTTGTGTGATATGAAACTGGATGTGTGGTGAGTGGGTAGTTAAATGTATTTGCAGTTACATCAGACTTCTTCGGAGGAATGTGTGATTAAAACCTCTTTCTGCTTCCTATCTGGTCCTGTTCAGATGTGTATTTAACAGCTAAATGTAAATCTGCTACTAGCTGCTTGTTGTAGGGAAATCTGCCACATCTCCTTCCCTGTCAGAGCTTAAATTTTCTCCTGTTTGGCTTATCGGGAGTTTTGCCATTGCCTTTTCTGAGTGTCAGAGCATGACATGAGGGCAGAGTTTTTCTGGTGGAAAGTTTCTCTGGCAGCAGGTGCTTATCTACTGGTGTGGGCATGAGGGCCGTGATTTCCCCTTGCCGCTGCTCTTTCTTCCATTTGGAAACCTTTGGCTTGCCTGTTGCTTATGTTAGTGTTTACTTGGATAAACACCAGCCCAGGTTGTGGGCTGGATGTCAGGAATTTTAGATTAGATCAGCTCTTTAAAAATGTGCAGTGGTCTTCCTTCTGAGCACGGTGGTTCTGACCCAGTGGGTAAAGACAAAAACAATGCCATGATTCCAGGGTCTGTACAGACTTCCCAGTTTGGGATGCATATATGTGATTCTCTTCAAGCCCAATCTTTGAGGGTTTTATGCTTTCTCTTACTTCCTTCCTTCCCAAGGGCCATTGCCTCCAGATGACTTCAAGCTTGTTGATAATGTGCCCAGTGGCTGTGTCACTTATCAGTGTTTGACTGAAAACAGTGAAGATGTGCAAACAGCATGTGTTGACTTTTTAAAATCACGGTCTCACTGGGAGCCCTGGCTGGAATAGGGTGACATTCTCTCCTTGTTTGCTGTGCTGCCTAACCACACATTGTGCAAATGGGATTGCTTTCTCTTCCAAACCGAGGGCTTGAAGCTTTTGAAGGTCTGACAAAAACTGTTTAAGAACTGGTCATCACTGTCTGGTATGGTCTATCAACCTCCTAAAGGGGACATCTGAAGTCAGCTTCAGGCCTCTCCTGTGTGCAGCTGTCCCAGTGTGTGCATGATGGGACTCCAACATTTGTTATTACCAGCCTGGTGAGGTCAGACTAGTGCACATAAAGCTCCTGCAGAAGATGTTATGCCTAACAGAATTCCTAATCTGACCATGAATATTGCTGAAAAACTGAAGGTGTTGATGGTTGCCAGAACATGCTGGTGTCCTCTTAATTTGGTTGCTGTCAGAGCCTATAGAAGCAGAGAAGTGAGAGATCTTTGTTAGTAACTCAGCTGCCATCCTTATAGCTTCTCTAGAACATTGGTTGTAAGAGTACAGCTGCGTGCTTTCTGTTTGGGAAGACGTGTTTAAGCTGGGCTCAGCTGATGAGCTGTGATGCGGAATCTTAGGGTGTTGTACCTGTGTGTGTATGAGGGGGAGGCAGGCATTGTTTGTTATGCTTTTTGTAATTTTTGGCCTGAAGGCTGTTTAGCTGTAACTAATTCATAAGAAATCAACTGTAAGCCGAAGGTTCTGTTTTAGTGGTTTTTCCTGTTTGGGTGATAGACCGCTAGACATACTGCCTTTACTGCTTCTGAAAAACACTAGTTTTGTGGATGTGAATGGATCGCTACTTCTGGAGCTGCAACTTGCAGCAGATCTTGAAAGGTGTTTTGTTTTGAGATGGGAATAAATCTGTTGTTAAGTGAATGACTGGTTTAGACCTGATGAAACCCTTCTGAAAGATGTTTCCAAGGTCAGTTGAATAATGCATTTGATTGCAAGATGTCTCTTTGAAAATGATGAGAGTTGCAGTTTCAGGACCAACTTGGTCTTCTAATTATATAAGGAGTTTTTTTTATAGTGCCCTGGATAAGGAATATCCTTCAGACTCAATCCTGCAGTTAACATCTGTTTTCACTCTTCTGTCATCCTCATGTGTAAATGAGCATCACATCTTAAGGTAATTTATGACACTTGCTTTCTGCAGGTGTCTCACTTGACACTCTGTAATACTGCCTTTTGCAGCATACTACATTCTGGAAAGCCTAATAAAAAGAGGGGACCTCCCACAAAGCATGATTTGGTGTTTTATACTCAAGACTTAGTGCTTAACTAGGCAGATTATCTTAGTGGTGCTTGAGAGAAGAAATGCTCCTACTGCTTCCTAATTTTCTCTTGTTAGTGGCAATACTGGCCTTTATCATCTCTAGCTAGTGTGTGTGTCAGGACTTAGAGAAATTTAGTTTTGATAGTTCTACAAATATAGTTTATGAGACTTCTGGTGAGGCTTTTCTGAACCAGCAAGCTCTTGACACCGTTCCAGCTCATTAGCAGTCATGTATGCAACATGAGCATCTTCTTTAATTTTGAGCACTGTATAACTTGTCCTCACAGAAATCCTTCTCATCACGTCTTGCCGTTGTTCTTCTGTACTTTGCTACAGTCTCTTTTCATAAAGATTTATGCTGGGGAGACATTCAGTCGCAGAACATGGCCAGCCCATAATAACGGCACAGGCATAACACAGGAGATTATGGAGAGCGGCCCGCCAGGGTTGTGCTACAACAGGAACTAGAAAATGGTGCTGAATACAGGAAAAGTTCAGTCTCCTGGCTGCTTACAATAGGAGGTGATTAAGCAAAGCAATAACTTTGAGAGGCACAGGACTGTTTTACTTGGCAGCTCAGCCATGTGTGTTCTTTCAAAAAATTATAGTCAAAATAGGTGAACTGGATAATGATAGTAGATGCAAGTAAAAGCAGTACAATTATTTTGTCAACTTTCCCATTTTTTAAAGAAAATCTAGCTGTTGTGCAGGAAAAGCTCCGTATAGACTTTCTGTCTTCAGAAAACTGCCAGCTTTCCTTGTTTTTTTCTTCTGGTGAACGTGTGAGGCAGAAAGGAGGAGCAGCTGCCATTGTGTCCCTTGTAATTGGGCATGACTGTACTGTAGTGGCTTGGACGAATCAAGGTTGTAAGTTGCAGATGACTGTGTCATAGGTGGTAAGGATCTCTTAACCAATGATTAATAGTGTCAGTGGATATTTGAGCCAAACCAGCAATGTTGCCACATCATTCACCTTGTGAGGTTTTTCTGCCTGGGGATGTGCTTTTTCTGTTGAGCAGTGCCTAAGCTTTCCTTCACAAATGTAGCAGTACCATCTAATTTCAACTCTGTGGTTGCAGCCAATAAGCCCTCCTGGCAGGTAGTGGAAATTGTTTTGCATCTATCTTGAATTTGTGCCTGTAAACAAAAAGTCACATGAAATGAAAAAGGAGCAAGCTTCCAGTTAGTTTTCATTTTGTTCAGAATACCTTGCACACTTAAATTTTCCAGTTTTGGCTAGGTGTACCACCTGGGAACTCAGAACAAAAGAATGTTAGTGTTGTGCAAAGGAGCACTAAGAGTGATTGGAAGCACTGGTATTATATTTCTTGCTTTTTCCAACCTCAAATGTGTGTATTGAATCTTGTAATTTTTTGCTTCATTTTGCAAATCTACTGTGACGTGAGAAAGAAATCAGTCTATCCTCCTTTCTGTGGAACCAGACTGTGTTTCTGCTGCTTTCCAACTTCTACTCTTTTTGGTGGGGTTTGTAGATGTTTCGAATTAATAGAGTTTGTGTCAGTTTTTTAAGTTTAGGTGACTAATGATACCCATTGAAATGAACACTGCCTGGCTAGGTACCTGTAGCAGTATGTAAACATGGGTTCATTCTAGTCTAATATACTCTGATTTTAGAGACTGCAGTGTAGACCTGGGTAATTGAAACCTGCTTGTCTTAGCATTCTTGTATGAAGAAAATACCTAAAAGCCATGCAAGAATAACCCTGGCTTCTGTGGGAAAATGGTGTATTTTAAAGGAATGTGTTCAGCAGAGCAAGCTACACAAGCTACAGGAGGAGTTTTAAAGGATCAGAAATACTTTTAATTCTTCTTTTTTTGTTCTGTTTTTTTGAGATATCTTTTACTTTTTGGTGTCTTTGGACTGCATTATTTATGTAACATCATTATGTTACTAGACCATGTCCTAATAAAGCAGAGTTCAGCCATAACTGAGAGTCATAAAGTCAACTTTGCATCTACCTCTGTATAACCTTTTTATCCCATGTGTCTTTGTAGGTGATAAAGCTCACCCTTCATTGAATGTCAACAGTGAATTGACAGACAAGTCTCTGCAAAACTGTTCTGAAAAAGGGTGGTTTGATGTGATGATGGAAAGAAAAAAATAAAACCAGGCCCCATACTAATGTTAGAAATTACATTAATACACTTAATTGGCATTCAGAAATAAGTGAAACCACAGACAGTTTTTGGGTAATCCTTATGGTTAACTGTGTGGAACTCACTGTATCAACCTTGAGGATGAAGGCACAAACCTGTGCTGACTGGGTTTGAGCACACAGCTCAAAATGAATTAAAAAATTCAAGATAAATGCTTATACCAGTAAGCTGTTATCTCCCACAGAACTGGGCAGGGCCATCTGGCCTGTAGGTAGTTGCATTTGTTTATGGTTTTCCTTCAAATTTGCATCACTTTGTAGAATGTAGCTACCCAGTTATTTGGGCATTCTCGGGCACTGCTTCTTCACCATAGACATCCATCGAGAGCCTGTGGTAGACACTTTGACATGGCTCATAGGAATAATACCAATTTTTTAATCTCTTGTAGCTATTTCCTGAAGTATGGGGGATAGGTTAATTTTCTGCAGTTTTATAAGAATGTGTGATTTAATTAAAAATGCAGGTTCATTTTAGTAATCTTCATGTGCTCTTAGGTATTCACATGTAAAACAAGGAAGGTAAGTGATGTTCCCACAAGCAGCTGATTGTAGGTCCTGTGAATCATAGGAAATACTTGCACTTTTTTCATACTAATTTTCCAGTTATATACCCTGGGTTTAAAAATAATTTGTCTGCCATTTGTGAGGTTGACTAGAGTCTGTGAACAAAACCAAGCTCTTACAGAAAGAAAATTGAAAGTATATTTTGTATATGTGAAGGCGTATCATCTTGATGGTGGTGTGTGGCTCATGATATAGATCTAGACACTTGAGCTCTGAGCCCTGCTACAGAGCACTCATGATTAGCAGTTCATGCCTCTGTTTCCCCAGAGGCAACAGTTCTCCTGACAGTGAAATGCTTTTGAGGGAAGAGTGGCACAAATCATGTCCTAACAAGAAGTGCAGTGCCTAGGTAGGCACAGAGAGGATGAATGCAGAAATACATGTGCTTTTGTATCCCTCTTTGTTTTTGAAGTACACTTGTGCTACACAGCCAGAAGTTGATATGTAGGTCTGACACAGTAGAACTGTCTGATAGATGAACTGTACCTCAGCTTGTTTGCATATTTCGGCTCTGATTTGTTCTTTATGCTGTGTTGCTGAAGGAGCCTTGCACAGCCAACTGCTGGAAAACTGACTTGCTTCCCCGAGGAGGCTGATCGATTATCAGGCTCTCAGTGCTCCAGCAGTTGCCCTTTTGCAAAGGGTGCAAGTTCCAGCCTGTGCCAAACATGGAGCAGGTTGTTAACTCACTGTTGCAGCTGTGCAAGCAAACCCAGATTCAAAGTGCAAATGAGTAAATATTTCAGCTGTTTGCAAATGGGAGGAGAGCAAGGCTAAACCCTGTGTAGGAAGCTTAGCTAAAATTAAGTGTTGACATGTCTGTAGAATAAAAAGTGCATTAGTGGGGAATAAGGAAATTTCCTTTTTTATAGACCACCCTTCTTTCTCTAAGCATTTAAAGGCTTTTGCCAGATAATACAGACAAACAAGACCTCTTATCCTCCTTTCCTGCGCCCTTACACCCCTCTCTCCCCCAAAAATGTAGTTGTCTGTTTATCCGGAGATCTGAGTCATCTGTGTTTGCTCAGTTATCTGAATATTGAACCTAATTGTGAATGTGAAAATCTTGTGAAAGCATTGCAATATGCTCTGTTCATGACCTTGTAGTGATTTTTCCCCACCCCCTACACCCCCTTTGATAAGCCTCAGCTCAGGTTACCCAAATCAGTTTTAACTGGAAAATTTTCTCAAGGTTTATTTCCTTACTAAAATTAAAGGACATATTCTGATGAATGTTGTCATATCTTGGAACTAATTTCGTGAGAGCTGGATACCTTTTTCTGCAAAGCAAGTTGCTATGTACTGCTGCTAGTCAGCACTTTTTATGGATACCAGTGTGATCTGAAGTCATTTAGCCCATCTGTTAGAATAAAGAGTGGTGTGTGATATTCAATATGGAAGATACTTTTAATTTTCCTCCAGCTGAATAATGGAGAAAACCCCTTCTCTCAAACTTGAGCATTGGAACTTTCACCATTAAAAATTAAGGTGTTAGAATGAAAACAAAAAGATGAGAGAATGAAAACAAGTGTGCAAATAGCAACAGGAATTGGTCTTACTCCTTCAAAGACAGAAATCCATGTTCATTCATTAATTGAAAATAAAGATTCATTTTTTCAGTTTAGGTATGGCCTCAAAGACATTGTGAGTAGGTTTAAAATACATAATGTATAAAATATGATTTTATATTTTCATTTTGATGTATAATTTATGTAGAAAAATTCCAGAGGCAATTTAACCTATGCTTGAAAATGGCCACTCCTAATAGTTTGAGTCCTTTGTTGGACGGACTTTCTCAGTTGTCTGAGAAAGCTCTAATAGTTTTAAAAACTTTACTTTAAAGATAAGTTTGGAAATTTAATATAGTATTGTGTGATCTGCATATTGGTTGTATATAAGAATGTTATTTATTACCTTTGTTTAGTCAGTGTGAAAATATATTTAAAGTAGAGTATGACAATAGGCAGTTTTGTAAACTCTTCAGTGTCATGTTCAGGGCTATATAATATTCTGTGACAGTTCAGAATGAAACCCATAGTGATTTGTGCAGCCAGCTGCAACAAATAAACATGTTTTACTGCTTACTATCGTATTATGTGTACAGCACAGCAGACTGTCATCAGAGGAGCTTGGATGAAACCATTTGGGTGAATGATGTAACTGCTAATGTGGTGAGAATTATTTTGGTAGTTTTATTTCTCATAAACTTGTGTCCTTTCATCTGTTTTTTGGTACAGATCTCTAACTGTATTTTACATCTGAATTATTTACAAAACAGTGGCTGAAGCAGGGGCTGCACTTTTTTTTAAGGCCACCTTTTTCCATCTTCCAAACGAAACCACAAAACCCTTGCCCTTGCCCATGACTCCTTGAAAATCGCATAGCAGTGAGTTGCAGCAATGTGACTTCTGTTATTTGCTAGTAGGTTTGGATGCACACCAAGGTTTTTGGGGAGGTTGTTACTGTTTCTGCATACTGAGCACATGGGCTGAGTTGTATGGCTGGTGTTAGTGTAGTTCCTGTGCTGCTGACTGAAGATCTGCCTCTGCCATAGATGGTGTGAAGTGGTGTATGCGTGGAGGCTCCTTGATGTCAGCTGGCACTTGAGGACGCTTAGCACTTATACAGTGCAGCACATACGTAAACGGGAGGTTGTGGAGGCCAGGCACATGTTGTGTTCTTGTGGCTTTGGAGCAGGAGAGCAAGTCATTTGATGGGTGTTTGTGCTTGATAATCTTTTGTCACTAAACTAAACATCAGTCATGATTATGCAGGGCTACCTGGTGTTGCAAATGCATCTTTAATCCTGCCAGGTGTTTCTGCCCAGAGGCTCACTTCTACTGATTGGAAGGGATGTGACTTTTTTCCCCAGCACTTCCCCTTTGCTAGCAAAGAGCTACCAAGCACCTGCCAGATTATGTGCTGTAAAATGTACCTTTTGTCATCAACCTGCTGCAGAATTACTTTTTTGAGTTATCAAGGTTTGCTCTTCTCTGGGCCCCTTCACTCAAGAGGAGCTTCTTGAGTATTTGCATATTCTCTGAGCCGTGTCTTTATGCTGCCCCGCTTTGACAAGTGTTATTGATTTTCTTGCTCATGAATCCAGTGTGTCACAGCACTCTGGCTTTCAGGTCACTTGGAGTAATAATTCATTTTGGACTTTCTTCAAAATAAGATGCCAGAGGTGCTTCCCAAGGAATCTGTTTGGCAAGATGGTGTTGCTCAGATAATCTGCATGTAACATCTGTGTAGCAGTGAAGTAAGGCATTGTGCATGTACGTTTTAAGAGTAATGCTGAGCTAGCTCTTGCGTTGATACCATATGTGCTTTGTGAGTGTAGCAGAAGTCAGTAACACCTGAAGGAGTTAATGATGGTGAGAGCATTCAGGGTACAGGGTAGGTGAGCAAGTGAGCTGTAGCATGGCTATCACTGGGGCTATGAGGGAATTTTCTTGCATGTAATTTACGTCCAGCAAGATACAGTAGTAATTGGCTGTTAGCTATTTACATTGGAGGAAAACAACCAGGGGACCTAAATGTCTAAAATCTTTTTGAATAGAGGGACCTTTCATAGAGAGCTTGTTCTTATGGACTGAAAGAGTGTTCATGTTGTTACATTATTGGTGAAAGTTATGTTTCCTAGGTGAAAGGGAGCAGTCTTTTTCTTCCAGTTGCTGTTTGTGGTAAGCGGAAGTGGAGTCATGTTCCGTGATATGGTCATTAAGTGTTTCTTTAGAAGTCATGTGGCCATGTGTTGGCCACAGTTTGGAGATGTATCTGCCTAGACTTTTCGCTTACTGATTTTTTTCTGGGCAAAAATATGTATCTTGGGAGAGAAAACTCAACTTAAGCAGGAAAACAGTCCTTCTCCTTCATGATTTCTGCCCATGGCAGTGGGGCTGGAACTAGGTCTTTACATTCCCTTCCAACCCAAACCAGTCTATGATTTGCATTTGTAGGCAAGTCCTTCTAGCAAACTGAGTGATCTCTCAGTGGCAGGACTGTTAATTTCTTGTGATCTCTACAAAGTCCTTTCTGTCCCCTCTGCCTTTTCGTTTGTTGCTCTGTGATTTCCCTGTTGTTTCTGAATAACCTGCAGGCTCCAGAATCGTTGTGGTAACCCTTCTGCCTACCAAATTTTACCTCTGTTGAAGAAGCAAACTCTTGCCTTCTTCCAAGTTTTTGCTCTGTGGGACTGTATTGCTGCGTATTGAAGGCTGAAAGAAAACGAGTGTATCCTGCAAGTTCCTAACAGAGAGCTGACTAGGCAGCCCATCAGTCTGGTATGGAAGGAAGAATATTATTTAGCAAGAGAACATTTTTCTGGTACAGTTTTTGTAGCTGGGCCATCTGGCTCTTGTTAAGAGTTGCTGGAGAGTGTGGTTTTGATGGACTTCTCACTCCTGAGCACCACTGCTGCAAAGCAAAGTACCCAAATTTATCTTTAGTATTTTACTCTAAACAGAGTGGAAGTGCAAGCTAATGTTTTCTGTGTACCTATGCAGGGAGATGTGGAGGGTAAAAAATGTGTTCTGTTGCTTTTTGACCATAAGAAGGCAGTCTGTCTGCTTGTAGTCTTCGTACCTGTACTTGTGTTAGAAATGTGGTTTTTATTGTTTGTGTGATGTATTTGCCTGATGCTTTCTTCCAAGGAGGTAGCCATTGTTGAGGAGTTTATCTAGGAGGTTATAGTCACCTACTTTTCCTTGCTCCCGCAGCTTCCTGCAAATAATACAACAGAAAAAGCTCTTTACTTCTATTGTTCCACCAGCTAAAATAAATCCCACAGAACATAAAGGATATCTGTACATGGTAGACTTATAGCATGCACTAGCTTTCAGGACTATGCTTGCAGCATGCCAAGCACCTAGGGCTCTTGCTGGCACCAGCCAGGGCCAATGCAATGCCTGTACTTTGTGCGTTGGTGTTGAAGAGCAGGGGGAAGCCATGGAGTAGCCAGTGGGACTTCCCATGAAATTTTAATGGCAGAAGTAACCTGCTGTGGCCCTGCTGCAGACAATGGAGCCAGTAAGGACACACAGTGATTTTTCTTGCATGTTAGGTTTGAACCAGTTAACTTGTTCTTCATAACAACTTTGGGGAAACATGAGAGCATGTGGGAAGCTAGCTGTTGAAGGCAACAGGGGAGATTAGCACTTCTCACTGATGTAAGAAGCTGTTAGGGTAATGCTGAGGTTTCCTGGCATAAGCCTGTACAGTGCATGAAAACAGTAGTACTCAGGAGATCCAGCAGTATTCAGCGAGGCCAGCTTAGGTCTCCCTCCTGCAGTTACACAGTGGTGCTGCTGAAGGCCTGAGTCTGCCAGATTCAGCCCTTGAGCTGTGGTTCAGGTTTAGGTGCCCATGTGAGACTGATATTCTTAAAGTCTCCTTTGGGTGTAATAAACCAGCTGAAATAATCTGAGAAGTAACAAGCAGCATTAGTAACCTTAACTTTACTCCATTTTGTAGAAAAGTTTAGTGGTTCCCTCTTGTCCTTGAAGGAGTTTGTAGCTGCATCTTTCACCCTTTGTCTGGGGGCCTGTGCTCCATCTGTCCTGTGTGTGCAGGAGGAGACATGGTGCTTCTGTGGCCGGAGAGCATGCACAAAAGTGGGGTGACTGTTGCTGTTCCATGAGCCCTCCTCCAGGAGGAAGGGCAAACTGACTCATCTAGCCCAGTGCGAAATACGTGGACAAGTGCTGGGAAGAATGCTTTGTCCTCTAGCAGTGCCTCTGGTACAGCAGCAGAGCTGGTGCTGTCACGGTGTGGTAGGTATGTTGTGACCGTGTTGTTCGGGTTTGGCTTCTCATGAAAATCAGAGGCCAGAGCACTGGTAGATCCCAGCTGTGCTGGACTACACAGTGGCATTGGGTGACAGAAATCCAGGTCTGTTGAGGTGGTGGCAGTTCTAGGTGGAGTTCTGTCTCAGGGATTTACTTGCCATAGGAGTAGTCCTAGGGAAAGTATAGTGGCTTTATGCCTCTTAAGAGCCCGGCAAGTTAGATACTAGGCCACTTTGATGATCTGGGGTTTGTAATTGAAGTGCCGTGAGTTTTATTGTCCTCTTGTGGTTCAGGAAACTGTGGCATAGTGTTCATGGTGTGACTTTGTCTAAATGAGCAAAATAATTGTGTTCTTCTGAATTTAACTCCAAGATAAATCTCCTCATCTGCTCTTGTATGTGTCAGTGTATCAGTACTGTTGTATCCTGTATGAGGCTTCTGCTTATTCTTCACTGGCTGTGTACCTCAGCATGGCTTCATAGTTTCATACAGACTGGTGGGTGTCACTGTGAGTTCTGAAAGAGTCACTGATTCTAGCAAAACCCTCTCTGTTGTTTCTGTGGTAAACTGTGCAGTGGTGGGACTTGAGCCAGCAGTAGCATCACTGGATGGAAGAGAAGGTATTCCAGGCATTATTTATGCATGCTGAAGAGAAGATTATTGTCACTGTCTCCCTAAATACTTGGGCAAAACCCAACTCTAAGCATATAGAAGTACAGTTTGGGGAACAGTATGTGGTTTGGATAAATGAAAGCATGAAAGATATTACTGATGATTGATCTTCTACATAGTTATGAATGATCTTGCAATTTTTTTCTTTAAATGCATGATAAATAACTTATTTTCTTTTTAGTTGATGTCCATCAGCGTATTAGGTGTTTCTGCCTGGATGAGAGACTACCTGAATAACGTTCTCACTTTAACTGCAGAAACAAGGTAAAGCTTTCCTTAAACCTGTTAATCTGTGTGAGTGATTAATTGCAGTATATGTTGTTCATTCTGTATGGGAATTTTCCTAATTAGGATTTCTAGAATTAAGAAACCTTCAGTTGAGCTAGTTATTGTTTTGTTAAAAGGTGTATTTTTGCCACCATTTCTGGTATCAGTTGAACTTAGAGAGGCAGGAAAGATATGAATTCAATCTTGTTTTATTCCTGTGCTTTTCTCTTCTGACAGGGATAAATTTTTTGGCCCTTTGCCTCATGTAACTATGCTATATTACTGTTTAGTTTTAAATACTTTATTCAGTCCAGAGATTTAGGAATACTGTTAGTTTTATTACAGTAGTGCTTATGAGCCCTAGATATGGAACAGGGCCTCATTGTAACATGTACTGTGCAAGTGCAGGACAGGAAGATCGCCTTCTCTCCAAAGAGATTTCAGATGATGCATTACTTTCTGGTACTTGGATGCAGCATTTGACTTTAAAACCATGTAGAATAGATAAGTGTGCAAGGTGCTGGAAAGAACACATCTGCTAATCCACTGTTTTCATTTTGATGGCTGTATTACATACATATTACATGTCATTTTTGTGTTGTTATGCTTTTTTGATTATGGTTCTGATTGGCTTTAGAGTGGAGGAGGCTGTCATTTTGACTTACTTTCCTGTGGTCCACCCGGTCATGATTGCAGTCTGCTGTTTCCTCATCATGGTTGGAATGCTGGGCTACTGTGGAACAGTGAAAAGTAATCTGTTGCTCCTTGTCTGGGTATGTTTCATAACCTCTAGAAACAGCTAACTTCTGCTTTGCTTCAGCAGTGTAAGAAGAGTTTTAATCCACAGGCATTAGACAAATACTGGTTATTTTTTATTACCATGTTGAGTTATGGTATCAGTAAGGAATTGTAATTGCAAAGCACACAGTAGGAAAGAATTTATTGCCTAGACTGCATTATGCTGTGACTGAAAGACAAGCAGTGTGTCATTTGCAAAAATCCACTTCATTTAGTAGAGGAGTTGCTGAGGGGAAATATAACTCAAACTCTTAAGTACTAATAATTATAGGAACATGAGTCTGAATGCTCTGAAATAAACCTAATGCTGCCCTTTTGGCTGTGTAGTAGCTAAATAACCTAGACTTTGCTTTATCCACACAGTTGATTGCATGTGTGTAGTAACAGCGTTTGTAGCTGATGAAAGTTATTTCTGAGTGTATTCAAAAGCTTTGCTTTCTCTTATGTGGATGTGGAATTTTGCAGTTTCTTTTGGTTGTGGGTAAGTTTAGAAATAAATTCCTAGTACCCAGCTTTTTCCTTTGTTTGGAGGCTAAATAATTGAGCCAACAGCAGCTGAAAAGCAGTAGTCTTTCCTGCACAAGTCTCTGTATACAATTTAACTGTGAGCAGACTTCAGCTGCCAAGGAAGCCAAATGCCTTTTTCTTCATCATTAAGTCAGTGAGTTTTAGAGCAATAAAACAAACAAACAAAAACCCCAACATCAAAACCAAAAAACCCATCAAACATGTGCTAATTTTAAAGGTTTAGAGTTTCAAAATATTTTGACTGTCCGAGATCAAGGAGTGCCATATACCAGTATGCTTCTTTGAAGTCTAGATGGTAGTCCTTGCAGGGTTGGACTTTGTCTTTTAACATGAGGATAAGCAGGATTTCAAGCAGTCTTAAGCCTGAGAGAGTGGGAGCAATGGATGCAAAAGAGGTGTATAAGACTTGATCACTGTGATTACAGGAGAAGCTGAACAGGCAAAATCCTGCCTGAGATTTATGGTTTTATGCAACCTTTGCTTTTTTCTAAAAAGAAATATTTTAACTGCAGCTAAAACAATATGAAAGCTGTCCTGGCGTTTGTATTAAAATGTCTTTTCATTTGAGAGGATGAGAGTAAGCTTTATTTGAGATTTCCAGCTGAAATTCTGCAACAGAAGTGTTCCTTAACTGCAAGAGGGTAAAGGCTGTTTCTCCTTTTGAATATTTGTAAAGCTCATATGCAGTTTGAGGATTGTTGTTTCAAAGGTATATAGTTAGGAAAAACTCTAATTTAAATCTGAATATTTTATAGTAATATAATAGCCATTAATTTTCTATTTCTAGATCTTAAACTTGCAATGTTAAAATCCATGGGAACAAGTTCTGAGACAGATGCTACTTAGTTATGAGCCCTTGCATAAAAATAATGGATTAATGTAAATCCATACTCTATTTATTTAGCAATCTTTCTTGCATACCTTAAAAAGGGCTTTGTACATATTTGTTTTGTATAAATAGTAAAACTTACCCTTATTTTTTTTATAAGGTTGTAAGATTATTTTTACAAAGTGTTTTTTATTTTGTAGTGGTGGTAGTTTTCATTGTGAGTTAGTTAAAAGGTAAAAGCAACTATATGATATAGACCAGTGCTACACAGTATCTGGGAAAATAAGTTATGGCTTTTGGTATAAGCCTTGAAAAAGAAATCGTAACTAATTAAAAAGAAAATGAAGTTAAAACTGGTTTTGGCCTTTAGTTTATGTAAACTGCCAGTGAAAAGAAGAAATAATTTATAGCTTTTCATGTCATCTGGAAATAAAGTGGTTTTAGGCAGTCAAATGATACTAAAACAAAGCAAGACATTTATATCATTTTGTGTGGCAATATTTCATTTTCGGGAGCTTGAGAATTTGTTCTTGCTAAGCAGACTGATAAGCAAAACTAAACAGTATCTTCCCAAGTATGTCTTTGATTAATTGTTAAATACAGTCGTGTTACATGACAGAAGTATGCAGATGTAAGTCAATGCTTCATTCATCAGACTAATCGGAAAAGTGATGGATCAACAAAACAAGCTTTTGTGCATCTAAAAGAAAAGAACCTTCATGTAAAACATCAACAGCCTCTTCAATCATGCTTTTAATCTTCTTTCAGAAGTACATGAACAGCCATAATGATTACATGCAGAGATATTTGGACACAAATCTTGACGTTCCTGGCAGCATGCTAATTGCTAGTGCTAATGTTAATTGAATTGGATTTTTGGAAAATCTAATAAAGCATAACGATCATAAAATATATAGATATTATGTTGTTAGATATTTTAGTGCATCTGAATATATAATTATTTTCATTTGTTTTTCAAATTTTATCTTGCAATTAGATGCTTGAAACCTTCCCAGATTCACATGGGGCATAAATATAAACTGAACTAATGTTTATTCAGTTTAATAGTAAGAAAATATAACACCTCCGTCTTTTGCATGCTGTGAATTATTTGTAGAACCATCATTTTAAAACTGTGATAATTTAATTTTAATTGCTTCACAAATACTAAGTCCTGAAGGCTGGTTGGTATAAAAAGCCCATGTATACCTGAGGTGTCTATAATATAATTTTGTTGTATGTCATGAGTGATGAGTGTCCTCAGGTAGAAGTGGCTGTGATGCCAGCCTAAACTGGAAGATCTGGACTTTTCCTAGCCGCTGACTTGAATGTAGGAAAAGTCCAAGGATGAGAAGCTAGAGTCCTGGTTTTATGGTGCTTGTTACAGTCTTCAAATCCAGAGCTATCCTTTTCCTCTTCTGAGACTCTGTCCATTTTGGATTGGTTTTAAAGTCTGTTGTTCCCATAGCCTAGCTAAAAACCAAACAGAACACAGCACCCACACCCACCCACACCCTCTCCACATATATTCTTTAAGAACAGTAACTTTAAGTGTGCCTGATTTTTCTTAAGTTTTTGTTTGATAAAGAACAGCAAGTGTAAACTCTGTTGCTTGACAAGAAGAACTTATGAAAATATCACTGGAAAATATTTTCCTGGCTGGAGCTTTCATTGCAAATTCTGGCATTTATAACTAAGAGTTTTCTGTAATTACAGTATTTAAACAACACAGGATTCAAATTTGTCTGCATATGTTTTCACAAAGGGAAAAACTGTTAGAAATATTTGATGGTCAATAGGGCAAATCCTATTACTGATATTTACGATTAAGTTGGCAAAGAAATAACTATTCCTCAGAGCTAAATGTTGTTATATCCTGTTTGTGTGTGGTCAAATAGCTTATTCACTCACTTTTGCCAAAATGTGGTTATCAGTTGGAACTTGCCAGACTAAATTGTCAATTAATTGAGTTGAAACACAACCAGACAAACCATCATTAAACTAAACTGATCTTTCCTTTAAAAGCAGGCAAATACTTCATAAAAAGAAAGAAATTATACTATGTTTTGGTTGAAAAGGTAAACTGGAGATGTGACAAACCTAGCTTGAATGTAGCTGTTTCATGTCAGCGGTTCTCAGCCAGCCAAATGCAGTGTTGGTGAATGTAGTTTCTGTTAAGTCCATCTGACGATGGCTACGTTATTTGTCCTGTACTAATAAAGGGTATTCTAATCCATGTGGACTCTTACCACAGTCACAGCTGCTCCAATACCTTGTACTAGCATTTGGCACTGGAATTGTTATTTACCAACCAGAAATATTTCTTCATTATTTTAACAACCAAACATTGAAAGGGAAAAAATAACTGACAAGCATGCTTGGTGTAATCCCATGCAGTTTAGAATTAAACAGAGCAGAGACTGAGTTCATTTTCATGTTTCATGCCTTTTATCAGCAGTTCATTTACAAATATGTGAGCAGAAGGAAAATGGAGATTCACAAGTCAGATTGGCCTTATAATACTGTAGTACATGTTTGATGAGAAGCGAGTACTGCACTAAAATTCAAATTCAGATAGTGGGTAAATAAGGAGCTGGACATGTAGTTTGCGTTTTGAAGTGCTGCTTATTTGACATTCCACTTGTAAGAGAAAATATTTTTATTATACTCCAGTAGTTTCAGATATGAGCAACTTTCTCAAGAAAATAAATATAGAGCTATTTTTTTTTTCCTTCTTTCCGTATTTCTAACTTTCAGTTCAAAGGGAAACTGTTTGAGGAGATGCCTGTACTAGTCATCGTTAGACATCTTTTTTTGTTTGCCTTGAAATGGGATAGACGGTAAGCTGCTTTCCTGTTCAAATTGAGAGTTTCTGAGCATCAGAGAAATGGTTGAATTTTGAGATTGGTGACACTGTGGCAGCTCCACCACCACAGAACGAAGCTGGCCTTTGCAGGGGTGGGTGTGCTCTGCAGGGCTGCCAGAGTGGTGAAGTGGACTGTAGTGGGTCTGGAGTCCAGTGACAACGTCTCAGCCTAAGTGTGAGGTGCGTTTTTTTTGACCTTGTCTTCTTCATCTTAAATGTGCAGCACTGTGCACGTGCTTACTCAAAGGCAAGTGCTTTGAAACGGTGCCTAATTTTCTTAACTAGGAGAGGGAGCTCACAGCTGAGAGAGAGTTGGGTGGCACTGTGGGTTATTGGGAGGCATTTAGAGATGAAGGGTGCTACCTGTTGAACAGCCAGCAAGAGCAGCTGTATATTTGAGCAGCATGGAGGGAAGAGTGTTGGGGTGGAGCGGTACGACAGGAATTGAGCTGTTGGGAGTGTCCAGGTCTTCTTGCAAATGCTTGGCTTAAATCCAAATATTTGTTGTGCTCACAGTGATGATCTGCTTCCTTCACCCTAGCATTTAACGGCTGCCTTGAACACACAGCTGTGTTGTAGCGGAGCAGAGGCAGCATGGTACTGTTTGGTGCAGTTACCCAGTGGCTCAAAGTAACAAGAACTGTCTAGCCCCTTGAGAGCTGTTTAGGGGAATGCCTTTGATTTACTATCTTGAATTCAACTGGGATAGAGTTAATTTTCTTTCCAGTAGCTGGTGCAGGCATTAGTCTGAGAAAAATGCTGATAACACACTGATGTTTTAGGTGTTGCTAAGTAATGCTTGCCCTGATCAAGGACTTTTCAATCTCTTATGCTCTTCCAGTGAGGAGGGGTACAAGAAGTTAGAAGGGAGCAGAGGTAGGACACCTGACCCAAACTAGCCAAAGGGATATTCCATCCCACAGCACATCATGCCCAGTATATAAACATATAAACAGAGGAGGTGGGGGAGAATGGGTG